>VXBZ01006696.1:86067-98036 GCA_013399135.1 Heliornis fulica
AGGAAATAACTGCACTACTATACATAATAGAACTGATAATTTTACAGTCCTGAGACAAATTTTTTCAATCCCGTTGATGGAGTAAAAGAAGGGGTTTAGGCCTGTGGTATTGTGAGGAATTCCTAATGAGACAAGACAGTTCACTTAAAAATGACTAAAGTAAATCCTGTATTCAGAAAAGTAAACCAAATTAACTTATATCTATATTTAAAATGGCTTATTAAGACTTTTAAAAATCGTTACACAGAACCTTTACCAAAAAGAAATTAAGTGCTAGACTACAAATATGGACCTATATGACTAGTGTGAATCACATGCCTGATTTTAAGGCAATGATTTTAAGTTGATTAATGTTATACAATGAAACTCTCCTACTTGAGGAATGTATATTTAATCAAGCTGTTCTTTAATAAATACATGTTTCATGAAACATCCCAGAAGATTGGTGCACTTACCCCAGTAAAACTCAATAGATAGCTTTGTAACAAGATGCCTAGTAATATAACTGTCCAAATATAATACTTTGAATATTTCTCTCATCATTTTTCATGCAAGTATTTTTTGGTTATGCCATTTTTTAACTGAAAAAAAAAGGTTTCTTTACACAGACAGACAGACAGATAGTCAGTTTCCTTAATACATGCTAAAATAGGTTAGCAGATGCCAGAGTTATTACTGAGAACAGTGAACTGAAAGTGAGTCAAGAAGCTATCACTAAGAGGTAAAGATGCTTATGTTTAAACAATGCTTATGTTTAACAAGATTCACTGGAAGTGAATCTTGTTAAACATAAGCATTGAAAACAATTAAATGGAAATTATGAGATGCATTCATGTAAGAACATTCACAGTTTGTACACCTTCTGTAGTTTTTAGTTTAGGGGTGTGTGTGTTCATATTAAAAAGATTGAACAGATGATTCCTTATGAATGATTGATAATGCATGTGAAAACCTGAGGTATAGGAAAGCTTAAGAAGATGAATTATTGTTCAAAAGATTAAGAGATTTTAGCAAAAACATATGTTTTGCTTATTTAATATATTTTTTCATCATTTGAATTACAATGGGGTATTTAGGATACTGATAATTATTAATTATATTTTATTCACAAGCACTGTAAATTCATAAAAAGAAGTTTTGTTTTCATAGAAAAATTTAACGACCCCTGAGACAAGAATTATTAAACTGTTCTCATTCAAGATTTTTTCATCTGACTGTTATAAAGTAGTTGGTGAAGGAGTGTAAAAATTATTTAAAATATGAAATGCAATGGCAGCTACAGTTTATTAATCTTTTGGAGTTGAAATGTTCAACTATTTTTTGATTCCTAGAATTATTAAAATACCTAAAAGTAGATGGGCAAAATCATTGATATTTTGAAAGAAAATGAGGCTGAATCCTCAAACCACACTAGGTGCCATATCAACTTTCAACTAGATTTGACCCTCAGTTTTCTATCCAGCTCTGAATAAAGAAGTTAATTTAAAATGTCACAAAGAATGACATATACCTGCAGAAGTGGACAGACAGTAAGCAATAAAGCAGAACATTACAGCTCAGCAGAGTGAAATTAAGATTTTAATTGAAGACTCTGACTCAGGTGAGATAGGATTTGATTCCAGGGATAAAGAAAATCACATAATCAAAGACTCTTAGGGAGACATTTAGAGGAGAGGGTCTTGGTGAGACATGTGGTGTGTAGTTCTGAACTGCAGTGTTCGACACACATGAATGGAGAGACCTTGGAGACAGGAGACACCAGGGGTGGCTGGAGAGGACCCCAAGGAGAAGTCACAGGTCTGCAGAAGAGAGCACCAAAGTGACACACAGATGATGCTGTGGGCCAGCCCCAGGATGGTATACCATGCAACAGTGACCACTATGCTGAGCTGCCTGATCTTCCTCCTGGAAAGAACCATCATCCCTCAAGGGACAGGAAAGCCATGTAATTAAAAAAATTCAGCACTTTTCTATGATTAAACATTGTGGTATTTGAGTCCATTTATTTTCTATAGTATCAATTTAATGCTAACTCTGACACAGCAGTATTCAATTTTTTTCCTGATATTTTTTGCTGATTGCATGAGTGATTCTCCCTCGCTCCTTTTCTGTAAAGCAACTGAAACATTTAGAATAAGCCACCTGTGTTTTCATAACAAGAGAGGAGCAACAGCATACTCTTGAAATAAACAGATGAGAGATAGCAAGCAAATCCCAAAATGAAGCAGTTGCTACATCTCGGGTTCTTTAGTCACTTAAATCAGTGATTTAAATAGCATTTCACTTTGCCTGGACAGTCATTCAGAGTCTTCACACAACCTGCTGTGGCTGAATCATGGTGCTTAATGGGTCTCGATTTAGCTGAGATGAATGGCTGTCCTAAATAACCTAGCCCTTTTCAGTGTATACTCAAAAGGATAATATTTAAGTGTCAAAACTAGTTCAGATTTCTCTTACTTAGTTTCCCAGAGTCAGATACAGCTGACTCACATTTTAACTATCAGTTCTCACCAGAGCTTTAGAAAGTGACTATGTTAATATATTCATCACTGAATCTTTAGACTTAATATGGATCTGCTCTTTTCATATTGTGTGTACCTTTTAATAATGGAATAAGTGTTCTTATTTAGCTCTGTGCAGTATGACTTGTGTCCGACTTTAAATAAATTCCATGTGAGAAGTTTGGTTGTGTGGTGTGGACCAAGTGTGGAATCTCAAGACCATACTACTACAGTCATATGCCAACACGAGCCTACTAGATCTTACAGAAACTGAGAAACTCATTTAACAACAACATGTAGAGAACTTCAATAAAAATGTTTTTTTGTGAATACAGATTTTAGCCTGCATTTTGGCCTGTGCTTTTGTGAGGATCAGTTTATACCAATATCAAGGAAAATCTATAGATAATCAGTGAAGAGTGGTCATTGTCATATAAACTCATGTAGTGAATTTAATGTGCACTAAATTCCATTGTCCTACAACTGACTTTTCTGTAAAATGTAAATTGATTACAAAAGCTTTTATATGCCTGTCCAAAATGCTGACATAATATACCCATTTTATGTATTTGTAGACAGAAAGATGGAGTTAAAACATTAAAAAGAAAATTCAATTTTTCAGAATTTGGAGACTCATTTGAACTGCCAGAAAAGCCAATACAGAAGATACTTACTATTAATTTTTTTTTACAACACAATACAAATAAGGTTCACCAGCTAACCTTCCCTTTCTCAAACACTTTTGGAAATTCTTTCTAAAACCAGATAGGACTTCTTAATCTGTAATGTCCATTGTCAATTACTGTAAGAAGGGAGCAGAGGATCTTCATATCATGTAAACCATAACTGTAGAATGTTCCAATGCTTTTTCAAAAATGTTAAATTGTTCTGAAAAAGAAGACTGACAATAATCTAAAGCAACAAACAAGTTCATTTCGATGTATATGATTCTCATTGTTGGATGCTGTAGGTAGTAATAAAGAAGCAACAAATAGTGAGTCCAAGAGAAATACAGTAGACCTACTAAATACAGTTTTATAGCATTGTTCAGCCAAAGCTCTGGAGGTCCAGGAGGCCACAAAAGTCTTTGCAAAGTACATATTCAAGGTTTATGCAGACAAAAGGGATTTCAATCACACAGTGCTCTCCATAGCAGCTGGTGTCCTTGGTTAGGAAGTGCAGCAACAAAGACAGACATCAAAAACCGAATTAGAGAAAAAAAACAACTTGTGAAATCAAGTGATAATGTAAGCATAATAAAATAATTTAAATCCAAAGGACCTATATTGAAATCTTTAACATTTGATGCTTATACAGAAAGAAATCTAAACAGATATCTGCAATGGGAATTGTTTCTGATACAGAAATCTATGCTCCCTCTCCAATGAACTGAGTCTTGGCTTTGCAACAGGTAAAGAATAGAGAACTAGTCAGCTGACAAAATGTAGTTGTCTGGTCTACAATGACAGTAATTAACTTCTGAACTACTCTGGTTTTAGTGAATACAAATTTCTTCATAGGCTATACTGTGAGATTACAGTGATAATTCACCTGACATCTAAATTTGATATCTGAATCTGCAGTGGATTCTACCTTAACTGCATTTTGAAAAGTACATTATTTCTGAAGTGCTAGGGAAAATCAAGGCTTGACAATGCTTTTGGAGAGGCAAGTAGTTCAACACCTATCATTTTCTGGCTATTTGGATTCATTAACACTGATTTTAAATCTTTTTGATCCAATGAGCTATAATTATCCCTGGAACTTTTAATTAATGTGACTGTATTGAGTTCAGGAAATAGTTCAGCAGTCAAAAAGATTTTTGGTTCCAATATGTAACTGGAAATGTTTTGTATATTAGCAACTTAATTATACTAGATTATACATACTATTTGACATGGCATAAGCCACTGGTTATAAAGTGAACTGAATGTCTGCTGTGTGACTTTAAATAATATACTATTGATTTGATCTGAAGCATTGCATTGGGTATAATAGTCTTTCTGAACCTTTAGTGTGATAAAATGAAAATATTATTCATGAAAATAATGTACTCATGATGTGCCATATTCAGTTAACATGAATTATATTATGTTGTTTGTAGCAAATTTAGTTAACTTGCATTGTTATTTAAACTTACATTTATTCAACAAGAATATTAAGATCATTTTCAAAATAATTCTGAATTCATGAAATATCATATTCGGTTTCTCCTGAATCAGAACAGTCAATAATATTTGATATACTGATGGAAAATGTTAGTTTTGAATAATCATGCGGAAGAAATCAACTAAATTTCAGAGTATATGTTTCAAGAATATAAGAGGAGGAATGTCTGAATTTTTAATCCAGTTACTTCATCAAAACACGTTCAGGATACCCCTGAATTCAGTAACCTCTGAAATAAGTCATCATTGTTTTCATTGCTGTTACTGTTATTGAAGATTCCAAAGTATTTCTTTCCCTTTGTGTATTCATGTGCAAACTATCTCAACAAGTCACAGTATCTTTCAATATTCTTAAAATGATTGCCTTTCTTTAAATATCATTTGTAATGTAAACCAAACCCTATCTAAAGCATACATTCCTGATATTTTCTTTTTCCCTATGTCTTAATGAAAAGAAATACAATGTTAATAATTTGTTCTGCATGCTTTATGTATTAGGGGAAAAAAATGCCACTATGAACTTCTGTCAAATATAATAATAATGTACACTATTTATTTTATTCATAATCTTGTAAGTCCCCCTTAATGATAAAATTGACTTTGGCAACCTAATATAAAAATACCAATTATGTATGGCTTCCATACTTAACTTGGTGAAAATTGTTATATTTTGCTATGACTAATTATTCTTACATGTTATTGAAGGTATAATCAAATACTGAATGTATTAGTCACTTCTCTTCAAGCACACAGGCAAAAAAACATACAAGTACACACATAGAGGAAAATGTATTCTTGAGACACAACCTAATTATAATAGGAACAATAAATGCATCTTCTGAAAGTAAAATTACTGCATTCCCTATGTAGTCAATGAAATTGAGTACTTCTGGAGACCTTCAGTGTGAAAACAAATAAAATTAGTGTCTCGTTTTAAGCATCTATAGAGAGGGAAAGGTAGCAGAGATTAAATCTGTGTCAACAAACCTCAGATATCTAAGATAGCTAGCTCTAAAACATAGATGTTTAAATCTAAGGTCTCAAATATCACCATGGAATTGTTTTATGGTCCTCTCCAGAGTCTACTTCATCAGATCCATTTACAATATTCATTTGGACTGAGATAAATTGCCATCCTGAGGCACTTATTCTTTCTGCTGGCTAGGGAAGATTCTAACGGGACATTCCAGAAATTAAATAAATCTCACCCAAGATTCCAACTATTTAAGAGGCAGTCAGATGCTGAAGTTTGTCAGAATAGAACTCCTTTTTATGGAGAGGTATTATAGGTGTCATAAAGCTACATTCCATCAAAAGTGTCTTTTGTCATACATAAAGAGCAACTGAGAGTGATGAAGGTCCAACAGCATTAATGTTGATGACCTAAGCAAGTAAACAAAGCTTTACAGAAATATTCAGAATTGTTCATTCAGTGCTCAATTTGGTGCTTAGTGAGAAGAAAAAAAAAAAGTAATTTGGTATTTTTATGAACCTATGTAAATACTGCTGAACATGTGTAAATGAACCAAAGCTTAACAAAATGAAATATGTATTTTTAAACTTAGGTTACATTTTTAATAATCTCATAAAATCTTTGCTAATTCAAGTAAAGTTAGACAGTTAATGATTGTCATTTTTGTTACTACATCCATTTTGGCAATTGTAGACTTAGGGGATGTGTACTAGTCCTTCTGGTTCATTGATTGAATTTCTTTTATTCAAGTTATGTTTGAATCCTTTCAAGGCAAAAGATCTGGATAGGTCCCTTTGGCTGCAGAAGACTACTATAAACACTAGGTCAGGAGATTGTACATCACTGGGATATCCGTTTTTCAGAACGGGTCAGTGAAAAGAACTAAACCATAGGACACTGTGCAAAAGGAGATCAAAGAGTATACTGCCAAGCTGGATGGCAGCTCACAAGACTGCTATTGAAACTGTGTAGAATCATAAGTGTTGTGGATCTGAGCAGGACAAGTCCTGTGGATCTGAGCAAGGCATGGCCTCAGGTGCTGAGTAGGACAAGTCCTGTGGATATGAGCAGAACAGGGCCTCAGAGGCAGAGCATGACACAGCCTCAGGCACTGTGCAGGGCACGGCCTAAGGCGCTGAGCAGGGCAAGTCCTGTGGAGATGAGCAGGACAAGTCCTGTGGATCTGAGCAGGGATTGGCCTCAGTCAATGAGTAGGACAAGTCTTGGGGATCTGAGCAGGACAAGGCCTCAGGCGCTGAGTAGTACAAGTCCTCAGGTGCTGAGCACGCCACAGCCTCAGGCGAAGAGCAGGGCACAACCTGGGGATCTGAGCAGGACATGGCCTCAGGCGCTGAGGAGGGCACAGCCTCAGGCGCTGAGCAGGACAAGTCCTGGGGATCCTGAGGAAGTTGAAAGATGTTTAGGTCATTCCCTCACAGGACAACCTGCCATTAACCCAAGTTATGGGCATGATCACCTAGTAGGTAGTCAGTCCCAGTAGAGAACAATAAATTTCTAGATCAGCCTTCTAGATGACCTGGATGTTTCAAGTGCTGCAAAGCTATGCAGTCAGCAAGAGTAAAACCTGATGGGACTGTTATGGCTACAGAAAACTAGAATCAGTTTGGAAGTGAAAGATCCATCTAGGTCTAAATGAGTCCCTACAAGGAGACTTTTCCCATCATGGAGGCTGGCTGGAACATCCATAAATCCAGGTGTCCTAATGGGATGGAACTGCAGGTTCTGAGGGAGCTGTTGGAAGTCATTGCTAGGCCAACCGTCATTACCTTTGGAAGTAGTGGGATACAGAGAGATACAGTCCCGAGGACTGGAGGAAAGCATGTATCGCTCCAGTCTTCAAAAAGGGCAAGGTGGAGCCACGGAACTAGACCGGTCAGCTTCACCTCCACCAGGAAATGTGGTGGAACAACCACAACTGATCTTCAGTGCAGTCCCTAGGCATGTCAAGAATAAGAAGGTTGTTAGGGGCAGTCAACGTTGTTTTACTGAGGAGAAGTCATGTTTGAACAATCTAATAGCCTTTTATGAGGACAAAACAAGTTGGATAGATGATCATAAGGCAGTTGATGTGGTTTACCTTGACCTTATTAAAGCATTTGACACTGTCTCCCACAGCATCCTCATGGCTAAACTGTGGAAGTGTGGTCTGTTGGATTGGGTAGTGAGGTGGATTGAGAACTGTTTGACAGAAAGGAGACAGAGAGTGGTGGTTAATATGACAGAGTCTGTCTGGAGGCCTGTATCTAGTGGAGTCTCTCAGGGTTCTGTACTGGGACGAGTACTGTTCAATACATTCATCAGCAATGGATCCCATCCACTGGCTGCTGCAGTTTCGGTGCAGACTGCACTTGGAACCAAGTATCTAGCTCCCTCTCAGCCTCCCTGATGTCCCTCAGCCTCCTTACTGCCTCCTGCAGCTCAGCCACCTGCCACAGGAGTTCCTCAACCTGACTACACCTTCTGCAGTCAGGGCTGCCGCTTGTCCCTGCCCCGGGAGTAGGGTCCAGGCACTGCCTGCAGCCTGAGCTCTGCACCGCGGCCTCTCCCCTTGGCTGCTCCGTCTGCACGGAGGCATCGACTGCCGCGGGGAGAGCCGGTGCGTACCTCCTGGCTGGAGCTGCAGCCTTTGCTCTAAGGCAGGTGTTGGCCATGGTGTCCTGAAAATTTGGAGCAGCAAATGTTCCGGGTCAGCGTCCCACCTGCCGCGTCCTGCCTGCACGACCTACGGCGCCCTTGGACCTGCCCCGCTCCGGGTCGCTCGCTCCTCAGGGCCAGTTCAATGTCCCTCATCTGTTTCCGGGGCTGCTTCCCCGCGTCAGCAGTATCGTAGGCACTGCTGGAACCGGGACACAGGAGATCCTGGCTCTCCATTGGCAATGCCTGGCTTGTACCTCTCTCGGTGCTCGCCTTCCCCACCCCAATCCAGCCCCAGGCCGCAGAATTTGCCATTTGTGCCGCTGAGTTTCGCTGAATTAATTGCCTCTTGTGCAATCTCTCCCCAAGCAAGAGTGGTTCCTGCCTGAGGACCTCCAGAGCGTTTGGCCCTGTGGGGTCTTGAATTTCTGTGGCCTGGAGCTCAAAGAGTCAGGCAATCCTCCAACTGAAGAAGTCTTTCTCACTGCACTGGCAAGGAATAACGCGGTTGGAGAGGGTTGGAGAGGGTTGGGAGGCTGTAAGAGCCCTGTGGTGCTTGGGCTGGAGACAGGCTGCTTTTTGAACACTTTCAGTGAGTTGGTTGAACCCGGCGGTAGGAATGGCAATGGGGCCTCCCCATTCAATGGGATCTAACCCTCTGGCACAATATGACACCCCCTGAGTTGGGGAACAAGGTTCTGTGTTTCTGTTAGAAATACACCGGGACCCCTGTAGCATTGAGCTTCCTCCTCGCAGAGATCTCTTCTGTAGCCTATATGCAGCTGGGTCAAAGAGTGACAACAGGAGCGTGCGCTAGGTTTGACCTTGACAGAATGATTTATTTCTTCGGAAGAACAGCCTGAGGAGACGCTGAGGTGCAGGAGGAGGAGGTCCCGTACGAGACATTACTTCTGTGTTTTCTGCAAGCGCCTGTGAGAAACAGGAAAAAAAGCAAAACAAACCAGAACAAAACCAGCAGTTAGGTACCAGTGGGAGAGGAGAACAGAAACCTTGTGCTTGGCTGCGGTATCCGACACTCATTCCTAGTCGTCTTCTGCGGGCTTCCAAAGAGCTGGGCATTAGGGATCGCTATGATCATCCTAATGCTTTAGAGTGTGGAAGTTTCCAAGAGGCTCTTAACACGGCTGCATGGCAAGGTTTGGACTCCCAGGAAATGCTTGTTCTGCCAAGCCACAACTCCCAGTCCACCCTTGCTCCCACTAAAATCAGCAGTAGCTCTGGCCGAAAGAACAGGGGCCCACATAATCACTGGTCATCGTGTGCTGTGTTGGGATCCTGCCCGGGGTTTCTAAGCCTGTTCAGGAAGTCTTCTTCTCCAGTTTTCCAAGTCCCGGCACTCGATCCCAGGAAGACGTGCTGAGACCTCCTCTGTCTCCCCTTCTACACCAATGCTGAGTACAGGGGGATAACCCCCTCCCTCGACCAGCAGGTCATACTGTGCTTGATGCAGCCCACGATGAGCTTTGCCCTCCTGGCTATGCGGGCACACCCCTGTTGGCCAGCACCCAGAGACGCCTTTCTGCAGGGCTGCTCTCTGTGCCTTGTGCCAATATTTTCTAGGCTGAGAACATTGGAAAGATGGACAGCAGAGCCTGCTACACACCTGTGCTTCCCACACTGGAATTTCCTTTGTGGACATGAGAGCGGTCTTTCCAGCCTTCTCCTCTTCGGGACTGGTTGCCAGTTGCTCCCCTCTTCCCAGGTTGCTTTTCTCTTCCTGGTACCCCGAGAAGAGCCTGGAAAACTTTCCATTCAACAGGTGCATTAGACAGGCAAAGGCCTGAGCAGCGTGAAGCACTTGTGCTCTTTGTCAGAGCCAGCTCATCTTACATGCTGTCCTCGCAGGAGCTCTTCATGCCTTGGCACTCTGGAGTGCCTGAAGGAACCTGCAATGCAAATGTACAAGTCAGCAGGTGTCCAGGACCTCCCTGGCAGGCTGCTAGGTGAGCTCTGATAGGCAGGTACCTTGGGTGGGTTGGCGCAGCTCAGCTGTGTCAGCTCTGGCGAGGTCAGGGCACAAAGGGGGATGTGCAATGTGCATCAGCCTTACCCTAGGCTCTTGCAGGCCTTCAGGATGGCAGTGACCTGGCTTGTTGGTGTGGCAACAGTGCCAGCCGCCTTCTGAGCAGGGAGGCGTTTGGCTTTAGCCCTCTTGGTGGCCCTGACGTACCTGGCATGTGTCTGTGTCCTGTCCCGGTGCTGGCAAGCTGGCCACCTCCTCCCCAAAGAGTTCCTCATGATGGTCAATGAGGAACTGCACGAGCTGCGTCACCTGCACACAGCAAAGCAGTGGTTTGCAGCTGGGAGGCTGAAAGGGGGGCACCCAGGAGCCTCTCTCACTTCTGCCCCTCTCTGCTGCTGCTGCTGCTGCGGCTGTGCAGACAGCTGCAGCAGCCCAGCTGCTCTTCCCCGCAGATCCCCCAGGAGGGTTTGCTGAAGAGAGGAGGCAGCTCTGGACAGCAGTGCTCGGCTGGACCTGGAAGGCTGTAGCCGGCTGGTAAACACAGCGTACCTGCCCTGTCACCCTCATCACTATGTCCAGGGACAGGGTGTGCTCCTCGGGTGGGCTGAGGAGGTTTGGCCCCACGCAGATGGCCAGGTTGCCAGCAGTCATTTTGCTGCTCTCCACCTTGCTGGAGATCTTTTTCAGCAGGGACATCAAGGCCTTGAGGAGCTGTAAGTTGGCCTCTGGCAGTCTGCAGAGGAGCCTGGCAAGACAAAAAAGCACCGTAACTACATAAAGCTGACCTGGTCAGCATGGCTCTCCCAGGCTGAGCTCACACAAGGCCAGCCAAGGGAAGTCTCCCTGCACATGCTGGGTCTACGCTTACTCCCTCAGTGCTGCCAGCCTCTCCTGCCTGCTGGTCTTCTGCAGGGCACTCATCCATTCCTCATAAAGGTGGTCAACGAGGAGCTTGGAGGGGATCTTGTGGAGGAAGTCCTGAAATGCCCAGGGCTCCACATGAGCCTTTGAGCCCTGCCACCGGGAGCATGGGCAGCATAGCCAGCAGCCTGTCTCACCAGGAGGTGGATGGCTTTTGGCTCCCGCTCTCACAGGTGCCCATCAGCACACACAGAGCCGGTAGCTGCCCGGCTGCAGGTCAGTGGGATTTACCTTGAGTATGAAGGCCAGGAGGTGCACAGGCAGGCTGCCAAGATCGACCCCCGCTCCTCTGTCGAGGGCCTCCCTCAGCTCGCAAGAGGCACGCTCGACAGACGCCAGGCAGAAGATCCCCTCCGTGGACGGCCCTCGCTCATTCAAGAGAGCCAGAAGGTCCTGCAGGGACAGATGAGGACAGGGGCTGGCCTGTACACAGGGCCCTGACAAGTGTGGACCTCAGCAGGGGCAGGAGCCGGTGTGTATGGCTCTGCTTTCACTGGGGTGTGAGCGCAGCAGGGTGGCTTGGAGATGTGGGGAGACGCTGGCTTTGCCCCGAGGTCCAGCCAGGCTTCCTCTGTTGGGGAAACCACCTCTGCACAGCAGCCAGCGGGACGGGCAGCCCCTGGCCAGGCTTGCTTACCTGGATAGGCTGGGGCAGCGTGCCGTCCTGGCTGCAGACAGCTGTCAGGGGCCATCCAAAGAGAAGCCCCCTGACACCAGCTCCTGTCTGCCTGGCTTTCTCTGCAGCAGATGAGCTCCCTTGCCCCCAT
>VXBZ01006697.1:7869-32058 GCA_013399135.1 Heliornis fulica
GACAGTGAGGTTTAAGGGGAAAAAAAACCCACAACAACAAAAAAAAAAGACACTGTGAAGAGCATCTTGTCCCACCCAGGAGCCACTGCTGGGACGGGCTGGCACTGCGTCCCTCAGCCCAAGGGACAGATTCAGTGCGTCCCTGTCATCCCTTCTGGCTCTTGGGGAAGAGGAGACGCAGAGGCAAATGCTTTCACACGAGTAACCGGAGAGCAGCATCTAGAGGGGCTTCAGGGAAGGGCTTCTGCATCGCGGGGCTTTTTCTTTTAACGACTGCCCCGGAGACGACGTGTCTGTCCCGTGTCACGCCCCAGGTGAGTCACACGCGCCCGAGAACACAGAAATCAGACAACAAGAAGCTCAAAGTGACCATCACAAGAGCGTGTCCTGGTTGTGCACAGCGGGGGTGCTGAGCGGGTCACCCCTGCCAGCCTCAACACCCCGCAGGCTCCGGCTGCTCCCAGCCCCCTGCCCCACTTTGCCCATCCCAATCCCACCCCCCAGCCACTGCGGCTCTAAACACGCCCCCCCCTAGAGACAAACATTCCCCGACATGCAAATCTACTGGACTTGTGCGTGCCTATATCTATCTTTGTCCTACACATCCCTACGTATTTATATCTCCTATATACAACACGTGTGGCTCCGGTTCCTTGACAAGATTTCTTTCCCTAAAGCATCGGCCCCAACAGCCTGGGGCCAAAACAAGCCCACGCAGGATGCCTGGAATTCCCTGCTGGCAGCTGGTCCAGCCTTGCTGGAAAATACCCCCCCAAGCCGAGAACTGCAGCTGGAACCAACCGAAACCGCAGAGAAACCCCAACCCCACGTCACCGCCTGGCGCCGGAGGAGAAACCAAAGGGCCAGGAGGGGTTTTGTCCTAATCCAGATCTGTGCCCAGGTGCCCTGAGCCAGACTCAAGCCCTGCCTGGGCTGCTGAGCACAAACCCTGAGCCCTCAGCACCCTGGAGGGAGGTACAGCAAAGGTTGGTTCCCTTTATATTCCCTCCACACTTCCAGATCCAAACACCATCACCTCCAGCCGCCCCCATGGCAGATGGCACTGAACCAGCTGGCAAGGGCACGAACGCCAGATCAAAAGTCTGGAGCCCACCAGCTCCCAAGCCACAAGTGACCAGCAAGCATCCTACCCCTGGAAAGCCACCACCCCTCCACACCAGCAGGCTCAAGGGGACCAGGATCCCACGCACTCACATGCTCAGCCAGACCACTGACCATGCTGGTGGCCTGGAGATGCCTCCCAGCAAGACACACCAGGATCCTCCAGCTGCCTCCATCCTACAGACCCACCACTGCAAGCACAGAGACAGGTGGGCACAGAAAGAGGACACCCCCTTCTCTCTCCACATAATAACTTGGCATTTCATTGGCATCAACACTGCGAAACCAGACTTCTCTGTGGGTGCACACAGCAAAGTCACCTTAAGGACACGCAGCCAGCCGGAAAGCCGGGCAAAGCCTTCGCCCTGCCCCACCACCTGCCCGAGACAGCACAGCACAGGTTGGATGGAGAGGGCAGCCCCCTGTCCAAGGGATCTCAGCAACACCCCCGTACCTACCTCTCTGTGTTACCTCGGCTGAATCCAGCAACCCCCCCAGCAGCAGAACGGCCCCGGAGCATCCCCTTGCGGGCCAGCTCGCAGGCAGAGGCACCAGCAAGGAGCACCCAAAGCTGGGCTGGTGCCCACCACCAGCAGAGCCCAGGGATGAATATCCCTGCATTCCAGAGGCAGTTTTTCCCCTGCAGCCCAGGATTTTCCCAAGCATCTAATGAAACACCCCACGTTCTCAACGTGCGAAGGAGGAATCGTACGCTGGCTGAGGAAGCAGGAGCCGTCTACCTCAAGACAAGCTTACAAAATAAGAGAGTTTGGCCCAGGGAGATAAAAATCGAGATATATTTTGCAGCATGAAAGAAAAGGAAAATAAATAATGAAGCAGCGACAGCTGTGATTGCAAACCACCAAAGCGAAACGGAGTTCGAACGGGGATGAAATGGGGGAAGCGCTTGGCATCGTCTGACACAGCTTCGATGTCCCAGGTCCGCGGGAGGAGAGGAGCGACCCTGCGAAGGGCACGGAAACCGGAGGGCTGGGAGAAGCGAGGAGGTTGCCAAAGCAAGAGGCGAGCCCGTCTGCCAAAGCGCGGCCCGAGTCTATCGGAAGGTAACTCGGTCTAGCGGGGAAGGGAGTGAAGGATGGTTTTAGGGAAGAGCTGCTTCCACGAGGCGCCCGGGCGGGATTTCCCACTCCAGCAGCGTGGCGGGTACACGGCTGAAAGAGAGAGGGCTGCAGCTCCAGCCTCTAAAGGTCGAAGACCATGAAAAGCAGGGGGGCCAGCGGCTCAAAACACCTGCAAAAGGAAAACAACTCTCAAAAGCCTGACCCCAGCAAGCCGGCGCGCTCCGTCTACCTTCCCTGCGCTCCGAGTCCTTGGAGCTCCTTAAGGCAGGACATGGCCCTGAGGCGGGGACCTCGGGAGCCCGAAGACACCGCCTGTACGAACGGGCGTCACAAATCGTTTGGAAAGCCCTCAGATGGGAAAACCACCTTCAGTCAGAGGGGTCGAGGCCACGAGAGCGAAAGGAAGAGCGAGTCAGCCGCGGCAAAGCCTCTGCGTCTCCCCCCTGACCAGGGCACCGTCCCCCGGTTCCGATCACGGCCCGTCCATCGGGAGCAGCCCGGCTCGGCTCCGCGAGGCACCGCCACGCCAGCTCACCGCACCGCTGAAGTTACCGGCGAGCTGGAGTCAGCCAGGCAGAGTTTTCCCCGCTGCCGAGCGGGCGAACGGCATTAAATCAATTCAGATCCAAGTGGATTCTAGGGAAAAAAACCCTAAAACACACTCAAAGAAAAGAAATCCAGAGTCACGCTGTTAGCGGCGTTGAGTTCTCACTCTGATGGAGTTGAGGGTCTCGCATCGGGTCACTCGTCACGTACTCAAGAAAAAGCTCCGGTGCAGGCTGGAAAGAGAGGGGTGTTTCCAGGAGACCCCCCCTCCTTCCCGAGACAAACCTGCTGACGGTTTGAGGGCCACCTACACAAGGCTGTTAAAGCTCGGAAGTATCTCGTGATCGATTTAGAGGATTCGTTGTCAAGTGGTTCAAACCTAAGTCAGGGCTTCCGGAGTGGAAAAGACGCGGCGCTCTGCTTTGTTTTGTGGTTGCAGGTTCCCGAGCATCCTGCTGGAAGAGGAAGCACAGCCTCTGAACCCGGTTATTTCCAGGCAGAGCGATAAGCAGGCTCCCACCTCAAAGCTCCGGGGGAGCATGACACAGTCCGAGGGCTGTATCCCAACCACCCGGCTGAGAGCTCACGTCTTTCTCCAAGCATCTAAGCCCTTTGAGGTTCAACCAGCAGCAAGAGCAATAACCAAGGCAAAGCAGAATTAAAGGCGAGATTGCAGAGAATCTCTTGGCAATTCCACCTGGGAATAAACAAAAGTTTCGGATGCAAATGGAGAGCCCGGGGCAAAAAGCATGCCTGCAGGCTCCTCCGGTCTCCTGACGCTTCTCCTACAGCCTGGATCCGCTCAGAGCGAGAACATCCACGTGAAACGCTCTGTGCTTTTTATTCCCAGGCAGGCTGGAGGGTTTAGCACTTTACCACAGCGGAAGAAGTGTGCAAACCTGGATGCAGCGGTTGATTTCACCACTTAAAGAAAAAAAAACAAACCAGAAACCAAACCTCTAAATATTTTAAAGGTAGGGATCACTTGGTACCAGCACTTGGCACGGCGCAGCACTTGCAGGCTCTGGGCGACCAAGTGCTTGTCCAAAGCGCTCGGATATGACTTATCCCCATTTTACAGATGGGAGAACTGAGGCACAGAGAGGTTGAGTGACTTGCCCAAGGCCACGCAGTCAGTGAGTGGAGGCAGAGCAGGGAAGCGAGCCCGGCTGTTCCCGGAGCGGGCTGCGCCTTTCCTGCTATGGAAAACAAAAACCAACCCAAACCCAAAGGCCTACGCAATCCAGAAAGCCACCGGCCGCCAAACCGACCCTACGCACTCGAGGAGGAGGAGGAAATACATTCTGGTGAAGATGCAACAGCGTTACCAGGAGGGGAACAGCGGGTCTCCTCGGACGGGGCAGAGGGAGGGGGGACACCAGCGAGAGCAGCGGCACCGCATTTCAAGCCGATTTGGCTTCGCGGGGTCGCTCCCGAGAGCCGCCCATCCCCACCCGCAGAGCTGGGGGCTTTCCAGCCGCTCCCCCCTCAGCATCTGCCGACGGAGGCTTCTGGGACCACGCAGCCAAAGCCCCCTCGCTCCCACGCCTGCATCTCCCCGTATTCCAGTCAGGAACAAAGACGACAGACGTCGCCGCCGTACGGCACGGCGCAGCTGCACAGCACCAGAGAACGGTTGCCAGCCAGGTATAGGGTGTCAGGAAGAATTCATCAGGGCCACCCTCCTCAGAGGTGAGGCACAGCGTACACGACGGGGGGAGACAGCCCTGGGTGGGAGGTCCCGTGCCCACACGTGTACCGTGGTGTGTGTACGTGCTAGCAAGGCATTTGCACTGACAAGTGGTGATTTCTCCCGTCCCGGACAGACTCAAAGGCTCAGGTTCTTTCTGGTTTTTCCCCTTTCAGAGCTAGGGAAAGGCAGAAGTCACACGTGGTTCTGCTGCTGCCACCTTCACATACAAGGAGGCTGGGAACGGGGAGGCGGGGAGATTTTCACAACTACAGCTTTTCCAGGGATTATCTGTGTTTTTATCATGATCGGATTCATGGGATTACCAGTTCCCATCTGGGTTGTCAGTTTCTTGTCAATTAATTACACCCTGTGCCATTTCATCTGTCCGGTGACGGAGGGCCAGCTGCTCGATCCCACACTTTCTCCCTGAACACGCCGCAGAAGCAGATGTCAAAAGCTCCATCTCCACCTTTTAGCCCTAGAGATCTTTACCAAAACCGGGGTGTGACTCCCCCCTTCCCACCCCACCAAAGCCATCCAGGGCTGGGGGGAGAAGCGGACCTGAGAAGCATCCAACCCCCAGGCATCCTCCCCAGCCGCCCATCCCGCCCCAGGGTCCCCCCCAGCTCATCCCCAACACGAAGCCCCCAACCTCCCTGCAGAGATGGCAGCGTAGGGGCATCCACCCCCTCCTCTCACTCCCACAGCCTCCATCCCCCGGCAGCGCGACGTCGGCTCCCTCCACCCCCTCCTGTTGAACCTTCTGGAGCCAGAGCTAGGCTAAAGCAGCGTGGCGTGCCCGCTGGTGTCGTCGTGGTCCACGCTGTTGAGAATGGCTGTCTGGTCTTCGGGGAGCTGCCGGTGGCAGAGGTCGTCCTTCAGCGCCGAGAGGCGGGCGAAGGGGTCCTGACGAGGGTGTCTCTTCTTCTTGCGGAGGCAGACAGCTTCGTCAGGCCACAGTACCTGAGAGCTGGGAAGGTGCTGAACCTGGGAGGCAGAGCCGTCTGCGGGGGGCAAGGAAAGGCGGATGGCACCGGCGGCTACCGGCAGCGGGCAGAGCACTTGGCGCGCCACGAATGGGAGGTTACGGTGAGCCCGGCCCCGAGCCCGGCTGATGGTGACAGGGGAACACGTTGGGCATGGAATTAACGCTCAGAAACCCAATGGGAGATGGGAGAGGCACCACAGGGGGACTGCTTGGAGGCAGGGGAGGATTGCGGGAGGGACAGCCTGGGGAGCCTGTTCTTTTGGGGGGCAAAGGCTGCGTGCAGGCATGGGCTTGGGGGCCCCCCGGCACTGGTGTCCTGCCCGTGGGGGGACAGAGGGGAGGCTGCTGGGGACTACAGGGCCCTCGCACTCACTGGATTGTTTTCTGGATTTCGAGGAGCCCTTGGATGACTTTTTGGGCTTCTTGATCCGCTGGTATTTCAGAGCTTCGAGCCTCTCAGGTGCAGCAGCGTCCCCGGACGGAGATGGATGTTTTCTAGGAAGGAAAAGCAGAGAGGTGCTGTCAGCGGCTCTCGGCCACACTCGGGGCTCCGGGATGTCCCCAGCGGGGGATCAGTCGACCCCAGCCAGCTCTGCCATGGAAAAGGAAAAGGTGAGAAAGCCCAGGGCCGAGGGAGCAGGGCCAGCCCGGCGGGAGGAAGCGAGGCGCCCGTGCTTGCTGCTCCGAGGGTCCCCGCTGTCGCCCCACGTCTCCTCCGCATTGCCGAGCGGCACCGTAAGCCCAGCAGGTCCCACCAGCAAGTCCAGTGCCGGCCCCGCCAGAGAGCCACCGGCGCCGCAGCTCACCTGCCTGCCATGCCAGCACCGCTAAGCAAAGGAGGACGGGGCAGATCCTATGTCCGATAAGGTAATTCTGGGAAATGGTGGGAAACCCCCTTGGGATGGAGAGTGAGGTAGAGACAGGCAGAAGCGGCACGGCAGCAGCGAGACGGGCACCACGCACCACCCGGGGTGGACAACAGCGGTGCCACAAACAGCAGGGAGGCAGGATCCTGCCCGGCCCCGCTCCCACGCCAAAGAAGTACAGGGACCACACAACGGACAGGGACAAAGGGCACATGGCAACACGGCCGGGGGTGGTACCTCGTCCCCACGGCCCCGCTACAGCGACAACAGAAACGCAAGAGCATGGGAGCGGCTGTTCCTCGACACCGAGGGATGGGGAGTGGGGTTCCCACTCCGTGGGACAGGACACTGGAGTGACACGTCGACACGTTGCTATTGCCAGGAGGGGACTTGCAAAGGGTGTATCCTGCAGGAGAGCCAGCAGCTGTGGGCAAGGGGCTTCCAGCCATAGCCCCTGAGCAACTCTCCTACGGGAACGAGCTCTGGGAGAAGCGGTCTCACCCTCCCAAAGGGGTTTTGGCTCTATTTTCCTCACCGTACCTGTTGTCCCCATCCAGGGACCAGACAGGATGACTGCGGCGGAGAGCACGGCGGTAGAGGAAATCCTTCTCCTTAGGAGAGTGGTTGGTCCAGCTCTCGCCTATGGCACATCCCAGCATCCCCCCACTTCCCTTTGCTGCTTTCCCATTTCCTTTCCCCTCTCCATTTTACTTCCACCTCCCTCCAAGTTGCGCCATTCTGAGTCAAGGCAGCCAAGGACACAGGTAACAACCACCTGGGATCAGCCCATGTCCCTGCAGAGTGATCTGCACACCAGGTGCACCAAGATGTTGGGGGGAGCATCTGCAAAGCACCTTTCATTCCAACAAAGCCAGTGCTGGAAGCCAGGCTCCAGAGAGAAAAGCCTGGAGATGTCAACCAGCACACCTCAAGTAAGCCCATCCAACCCTTTGAAGGAGGAGGTGACACTTCTGCAATCACAGCTCAGTCTCCAGAGCTCAGTGACCAAACCTCCTCAGAGCAGCCATGCAGAGGACAGCGCTGACGGTGGCTCCTGCATCTTCAGGCTCCTGGGACCGGGCTAGGCGCCAGCAAACCCCTTCATGAGCAGCTGGAAGAGTCACCTTGACTGGCTGCTTCAGACTCCTGCTTCATCACCAAAAAGCCGTGGTCCAATCATCTACCTTGTTCCTGGTCTGTCAGCAACGTGAGACCCATCGGTGCTGCACAGTCAGTGCTGTGGGAGCGGGAAGGAACGGCCAGCACACAGGCACACCCGGTGTGAGAGGACATCCACCTACAGCGAGCCCAGAGCTCCTGGTCTCTCTTGGGCTTCAGGCACAGACCCTGAGGAGACCCCAGGAGCTTTCCTCCGTGTGTCCACACATGGAATGCGGCATGACAGCAGCACTTGACGTCCCAGGCACCCAGCAGCTGCCAGAGCAGGGATGCTTCAGCTGGTGAGGAGCTCCCAAGGGATTTTTCCCGCCTGGGGAGCAGAAGGGGTTGGTTTTGAAGACATGTGTGATCTCAAGGCTCCTCAGTTTCGTGGAGCACCAAGAAAAGCGCGGTGTGAATTGTCGAAGCAGACAGGGCACAGCAGCCACAAAGAAACCCAAGCACTGGGGACAGAAAAGCCCCTTTTCACGCTTCCCATCACACCAGAGACACCAAGGTGTGGGTACTCCCAGCAGAGCAGCACATCAGCTGAAGACGAAGCCACTCATCCACCAAGCTGCTAGCCTGGCTGGCTGGAGCCCCACAAGATCCTTCCCCTGGCATCTCCAAGACCATTCAGCTGCAGTCTTACACACCTTCCTCCGCAAGCGGTGGCTCCGGGTTCCGTTGGGACGCTACCGCCAACACCCACAGCTGCCAGGCTGCACCCCGCACACAGGCTGTGGGAAGCCCAGTCACCCAACAGGCCACCAGCACGGGACTTCCCCGCTGCAATTCCTGCTTGAAGGGTCAATAAGAGGATCTTCCCGTTGATATCCACCGCTCTCCCATCTGTGCAGGTACTTGGCTATCGGTGAGCTCAACCGCTCCAGCCCGTCACCCACGGGGCTCACGTGTGTGTCCCTGGGCACCGGGGAGCTCAGCAATCCTGTCACCGTGCTGCATCTACTTCCCACTGCCCAGGCAACTTGGCCCATATCATTAAACCTGGCTCACCTTGGTAAAGGCTCTCGCTCTCCCCAATTGTTTTCCCTTCTACGATGATGCTACTGTGGCACGCTGACAGAATTGGAGAGGTTGCCGTGAGGGATTATGAGGGAAGTGCCTGAAGCTCATTTCCACTAGTTCTCACTAACTGGACTTGTGTTTTTACACACAGACATAAACAGCGAGCACACTGAGCCCCTGTGTCACCATAAATACTGCCTGACCTCTGGCAGGGGAGAGAACACAGAGGAGGACAAGACAATGCTACTCACCAGCCAAATTTTATCTGCTCTACCCACCCCTCATTTCTTCAAAGGATTCTGATTTTCCCAATTAATTTTCAGACAAGGCTCAGCCAAAAGCCTTGTCCTGCCCCCAGAGTTGGCAGTTTGGGCAGCTGCCCATGCACAAGAGAGATCTTGAACACCAACAGACAAGAGGTTCAGGGAAGCAGTCGAACTTCTTCTAGAGGCTTCAGTGGAGAGCCAAGTGAAGGAGCTGCAACGGCACATGTGAATTCCTGACATCAGCCTTCTGCAAGGCTCCACAAACATCTGGAGCAGCTGTTGTCCTTGGGTCTTCAGAGGACAAAGCCTTCTGAACGAGCACACATCTCAAGAGCATCGACAGAGATACTGGAGATGCCACAAAGGTAGCGAGGGACCTCAGAGAGCACCAGGACAGGAAGTGGCAGCTAGTGGAGGAGAACGATGCAACCCAACACACACCTCAGACGTCTTCTTCAAACATCTTTCCACAAAAGAAGCAAAGAAGTAAGGGAGAAGGCCCATGAAAGCACCCCTAACCTCTTCCTATCCAAAAGGAGCAACATTGTAAACAGGGGTCCCAGAAGATTCAAGGCCACAGCACATGGATGCGGAGGGCTCAACACACGTTCCCGGTCTCCTCCTCTCCTTGCGTCAAGACACTGATACCCAGAGATGGTTTGGACACATTAGAGCATCCACTTGGACCAGTCAGAGTGTGCACCTGGCCCCCATGTCTCGACCCTCCATCCCCCTCAGAAGAAGACACCCACGTGCCTATATGAGGCTTCGTCCCAAGCTCAAGCACCGCGCAATCCCACAAGTCGTAATTTCCCCTCTGCTCGGAGGCCGCTGCCTCCACCTCACTCGTCACTTGAGAACCTTCAGAGTGAGAGATGCTCAAGAAACACAGCAGGGTGACAGCCCCTCGCCCCAGAGCTGCCACCAAGGCTCTGCAACGAGGGAGCATGGCGGGGGGGGGGAGCTTCTGCCTGCAAACACCACAACTCGTCTACGCAACTGGACTTCACCATGCTGACGGGAGAGGAGCGGGGAGGAGAGAGGGTGAGGGAAAAAGGGCTGGGCTGGAGANATTAAAGAGACTGAAAAGAAAAAAAAAATAATAATAATTAAGAAAGAAAGAGAAACGCACTCAGACGAGCGGACTCACAACTTCTCCAAGCGGGAGGAGGCATGAGACACATGCAGAGGATCAGCACATGGACAGTCTTTAAAGGGGAACCTGTTTTCTTTCAAGCGGGGAGCGAGGGGTGCTCCTCCTCCCGCACGCCGACGGCCCTTTGTCACTCAACGCTACGCCACGGCCGAGCCCCCAAGCTCCCGGTGTCGGCAGTGCTGCCCTGGCATGGCGGGGGCCGGGGGGGCCACCTGGGGCGGGCTGCAGCACCGAGGGGCAGCGGAGCTTGGTGCCTTGTCTGTGGTTTTTGGGTTTCCCTCTGCAGGGAGGCGACAGCCCCTCTCTTCCCCGTACAGGGATGCAGCACCGCGCGCTGCATCCGGAGAGGCGGCGATGGGAGAACTGCTCGTGCCCACTCAGGAGCAGCGTTGCCCATCCCTGTCCACAGGGTTAAGGACCACCTGACCTGCACCCAGCACCGTGCTGCAGCCAGTGCTGAGTGTGCAAACTGCCCCCCTGCCTCCCTCCCCTCCACACAGCTTTTATTACTGCAGTACAGGAAGATGTCTGGTCTCGTATAACCTCTCTGCTCCGCAGGCACTGACAATTTTATGACCCCAAATCATCTAGAAATGACTTAGCCAGGCTCTTTACAGGATTCCTCGCTTGTTAAAGCGAGATTTATTCTTCTGGTTTCCCCTTTTTTGCAACTCCAACCCCTGGCAGCATCGCTGGATGCACGGCTGCTCCCCAGCAAACATCCCGTGACCCTGCTCCTGAAGCTCCATCGGCTCACAGCACCCAACACCAGAGACAGGAGCCAGCCATGATGTGTGCAAGGGCCACACCAAGCTCAGGCATGAGCCTGGACCCATCTCTGCTGTGCTACAGCCGAGCTCGCTCCTGTCCCTCACACTCCCGGAGCGGGGAAGCACCACAGAGGAAGGATGGGGGAAAAGCCACGTCCTCGCTGAGGGCTTCCTTGTTTCTCAGGAAGTCTGGCACAGCCTAGATCCCATCAAGGATCGGTGCTAGCTTTGCTCCTCACAGGACACCCTGTTTTGGGATCAGCAGGGGAAAACTGGAGATGGTGGCCATGCACTCTGGACCTTTGGAGCCTGCAAGGCTCAAAAGCGAGGGGTTTGGCCATGCCTAGAGGATGGCTACTCCATGGAGCACCCTTCCCACACCCACTTCCATCACTGCGACACAACACTCCTCCCTCACCTCTCCTGCCCGTCCCAGCCCCAGGCAACCCTCCACATTGGAGGGGGAACCCCTCCTGGTAACATCTGATTGCTCTAGGCATCTCTTCTCTCTCTCCTGAGGCTCTTCTCCAGAAGAGGCTGTTAAGAGGGGATCAGCCGGGACCTTGACATTCCCATCCCAGGTTTTTCTAGGACATGTGCTACAGAAGTTTGGTATGGCCAGGCCCTAGAAACGGTCCCATCTGCAATCCCACCTCTCGTATCACACCCAGCCTGGCTGACAGCCGAACAGGCTGGCCTTCCCACTCCTTGAGGTCAGGAAGGACTATGATCACACCTGCCTCTAGCTCCTTTAGTAGCATTCACTGCCTCTAAGGTGTAAGAACCATCTCCCGATCACCCCACCCCCAGGAATGCCCATGGCCATTTAGAAACCAGCTCCATGCAGCCAGCCCAGGATGTGCCTTCTTGGGAAAGTTGAGATCTGCTTGGGGCTGTTTAATTAGGTCTGGGACAGAAGAGCTCCCAAAGACTTCTCCAAGGAGGATTTCAGAGAAGGAGGGTTTTTATTGTGACCACACTCATGTCACAACACTTCGGTGGCAGCCTGAGGCTGTAGTTACGCTGCTGCCAGCCATAAAGTCCATCCCAAAAGGAAAAGCTTCTCCCATTTCCCACATCTCAGGAGACTCAGCAAAAAGAAAACAAGATCTGGGTCCTGACAGGAGCAAAACTCTCCATGTGTCGTATTGCAACTGGAGACTGGCTTTCGGAGCCCCACTCCAAGAGGAGGTTCTGCAGCTGGTTGCTCCACAAGCAACTGTTTTACCTGGCTGTAGGGGGGTAGCCACAAGTTCCCCCCAGTCCACCTGGGACAACCCCACCTCACCACGCACCTCCCTACCACCACGCAAGCCTTGCGCCACACAAGCCCTGCTGGGGCTCGTGCCAGACCCCCAGGCGAAGACGCAGCTGCCGCCGCTGCCAGGCTCTACTCCAGCCCCGCCGCCTCCCCCAAAGCCGGGGTGCTGCTGGGAGGGGAAACCCAAAAGCCACAGAGACTGTGCGTCCGGAGGCGTTTCCTAGTGTTTCCGATTCCTTATTCCCCTTTAAAGGAAGAGATGGTATTGGAAAAGCCCCTTCCGTGTCCCCTCTCATGCCCCGCTCCCGGCCACCCTCCACAGCACCCACACCATCCTTTCGGACATGGATCACCCTTACCTATTGAGCTGAGGAGAAGCTTGTCTCGACAACACTGCCCAGATAGCTGAGATTAATCAAAAACAAAGCAGTTATCAACACCCGCAAGGAGCCGAGCTCCGCAACACATCAGCACGTCAACAACTCCAAAGGAAAAGGAGGGAAAGAAACCAAACCGAAAACACAAACGAAACGAGGCTGGAGAAGAAAGGGGGAAAGAAACAGAAGAGAAAGGAAAAGAAGAAACGAAAACAATAATCAACAAAGCGAATGGATACACTGCGTTGAAGCACGGACAACAGTGCTGCTCTAACACGGGCCTGTCCGGGAGCTGGCTCTCCCCGGGGCGCCCCGGCTAGGAGACACGGAGCTGTGTCTGGGGGCTTGCTGGCACTGCCCCATGGCTGTGCTCTCCAGAGGCTCTCAGCAGTCACTTCGGGCTCCTCCAGCCCCTGCTCCCTCCCCATCCTCTCCCCTGAGCCCCCATCTTCCTTTCCCCAGCAGTGCCGGAGTGGGGGGGAGGTTTCTAAGGCCATAACGCTTCCAGGTACCAGAGGGCGGGAGTGAAATGCAGAGGGGCGCTGCGGGGTGAAACGCTGCCTCCCCCCACCCCAAAACACACGCCTCTTCTCCGTACGCCTCCGACCGCGCCGCCTCTGCGGGGCTGGGTGCCCCCCGTCCCGCCCCACCCCCCCCAACTCCTCTCCACAAGCCGGAGAGGAGGATTTCGACCCCGCCAGACAACAAGCCGAAATGAAGCGAGACGAAAGGATGGGACGAAAGCACGGCTACGGGGTCTAAGGTGCTGTGAAAGACGGAGGAAGAGAGGAGAAATGCAGAGAGAGGGAGAAAGAGAGAGAGAAAGAGAGAGAGAGAGAGAGAGAAAGAGAGAAAGAGAGAGAGAGACGCTTTTTGCCTGGAGCAACCCTGGTACCTGGAAAACCAGCCGCTACTGTCTAGTGCGGCCACATCCCTCTTTAGGGCAGGATCTGAGCGTGCTGGCAGCCTCCCGATCTCCGCTGGGGTTAGCTTATTTTTATCTCTCCTCCTCTCCTGACATGCTGCTGGTGTGGCTAAGTCCTCGATCTCTCCCTGCCCGCGTCCTGGGGCTGCAGCATCCCTTTTGCAGGTGGGGTGGTGACCGTGATAGCTGTTTCTGTCATGCATTAAAGCTCTCTAGACTCCGCGGGAAGGAAGAGGAGGAAGACAGAGGCGCGGCAGCGGCGGCGGCGGCCCTACCGTTCGAAGAAAGCCAAGAGCCAGCAGCTAGAAGAGGAAACAACCGCCAGTGACACCAGGACACTTACCTACGCAAGCCGGGGCCTTGCGCGCCCGGTAGATGGCCCGTAGCCCAAAGTCACGGGGCTCCCAGGATCCCAAGGGAGCGGGCCGGGGAGGAGGCGAGCGCGCTGCCGGCACCGGGACGGTGGCCTGCCTAAAACCCAGCTCCCTCGGGCAGCGGCCATGCAACCCGCGCCTCTCCCTAGCGAAGCCCGCGGGACACCGACTCCAAAAGGGATGCTGCAGCGCGCCCAGAGAGACCCTACGAGTTGGGATGGCGATGNGGCTACCGTGGTGGATGTCTGCTCCGGTTGGAGGATCTCCTCGCCGGCCCTCCTCGGGGAGGGGATGTCTCCGAAAACATCCATGGTGTCCACGGGCAGGGAGGAGCCCTGGGAGCCAGAGAAGCCGGTGGCCAGGGAGGTGAAGGCGGTGGTAGGTCGGTAGCTGGGGCTGCCTCCCCGGCTGCTCGGCGCGGGGGATCCCGTTGACGGCGTGGACTTGCGGGAGAAGCTGACCGCCGCGGGGGGCTGCAGGGTGATCTCTGACACCTCCGCTTGCTGGATGAGGCCCGGCCGGGGCCGTGCCCGGGCGGTCAGCTCCGGGGAGCTGTTGCGGGAGCTGAGGGGACTTTGGGTCAGAGGAGAAAGCCTTGAAGGTTGTAGCACCACCTGATGTAAACTGGGCTCTGCCCTCCTGACCTGCCGAGGGCTGGGCCGAGGTCGGGGTTGGGGCTCGTACCACCTGGTGTCCAGGCTGAATGTGCTTGTGCCGCTGGGGCCGACGGGCTCGGATGGTTCGTGGTAAGGCAACACGGGTATGCCCATACCTTGGCTGGTATGTCTTAGCTGCCCTTGACATCCCATGGGTTGCATAGGTTTGTCCTGCCACTTGGTGGTAGTGGGCACGGAGGGTTGACCCCTGCCCGGTGACTTGCCGGTCCAGCTCTTTGGTGCCTCCAGGGGCAGGATGCCCGGGTAGGACGCGGGGACCACCTGGAGGGAGGAAGGAGGTGGCCCCCGAGGAAGACAGCCGGTGGACTGGGAGCCCTCGGCCGCCTCACAGGGCTGGAGCTGGTGGGGGAACGGCGCGGGGGCCGGCTCCAGGCCGCCGAAGGGGAACTCGGCCCTACCCCAGGGCTCGGGGGACCGGCCCCCCGTGGGGGTCTGGGCCAGGGGCAGCGTGCTGTTGGAGGCGTTCTCGCCGTTCTCCTCGGGGATGGTGGGGTGTCCGAAGGGCCCCTCGGGGGGCAGCGGTGGGGAGGACATGACCGAGCTCAGAGGGCTGACTTCTGGCATGTAGAAGGGTGGTGGGTCCACCTCCCCGGGGCTGCTGCTGCTGAGGTAACCGTAAAACTGGTGGTGGAAAGCCCGGGGGGCCGGCGGGCGGGCCTGGCCGGTGGCCTGCAGGGCGCCGGGACCCTCCAGCGCCCGGTGGAACCGGGGGCTGTATGCTGGTGGCTGAAGGTAGGACTCCTGGCTGGAGGAGAGAGGGGTGAGCTGGGCTTTCAGGGCGCTGACGGAGGTGGGGACGACAGGGTCGTCGTTCTCCTCGTCCGACTGCCTGAACTCAGGGTACATGTCCGTCTCCTCCACGAAGGGGAAGCCCTCGATCCGCCGTGTCTTCAGGGAGGGTTCCATCTCCGCCGGGTCCATGACGAAGCGGCCGTCTGGCCCGCGGCTGATGAGCTCGATGGGGGTGGTGGCCTCGGCTTCGGCCTCCGCCTTGGAGACGCTGTACTTCTTGCTGCTGATGGCTCGCTTGGTCTTCTTGTAGAGGGAGAGCTCCTTCTCCTTGGTAGGGCTCAGCATGCGCTTGGCCTGCGGGCCCTGGTCATCAGAGGACTCCGAGGGGGGACGAAGAGTGCGGATGCTCTCAGGACTCACCTTGCCGGAAGACAACCTGGACCACAGGGAAGAAAAACCGAGAGAGGGGATGGTCACCCAGAGGGGAAAGTGGTTCTCACCCAGAAGAACCGCTGGCTGGATGCAGAACACCAAGTACTAACAGCTCTCAAAAGAGGAACTGCTGGGAGGAATTTCAAGGGGGGGTTAACCAGGATGGCAGAGCCCTGTCTGGACACGGCACATCACCCCCGCTCCTCAGGAGCAGAGTCCACCACGCGTGTTGTCTCCTCCAGGGCAGGCAGCTCATGCTGACACCTTGCAACAAGCTCCATGGCCCCAGCAGGACAGAAGACATCCAGAGTTCACATCCAACTCCTACCGAAGCATCCTAGGTTCACCTGAGCTACCCACACCCTGGAAAAGGCCTGGAGAGGAGGGATGCCAGGCAAACGTCCCCTCTCACAGAACTCAGCATCTCTCTTGGAGGTGCTGAGAGATGGTTCCAAAGCAACTTCTTCCTGGCTCTCAACACTGAAACTTACGTCTGCGTGCCTCAAAAAGCAGAGAGCATCAGAACACTGTGCTCATCCCTATCTAGAAAGCCTCAGAGAGACACGATCACAAAAGCCAGTGGATCCAACAGAGGTGGTGCAGGCACGATGACTTCAGTGGATGGGCTGAAAAAAGCAAGGTCAGGATCCACCAGCACCGGGATGTTTTGTCATGGTCCAGGAGCCAAAGCATGAAGTATCCACATCTCAGACTCCCACGTTCACATCAGGGAGATGCTCCTGCTGTTTAGTGGTTATCCATCCTTCCAGAGGGCTCTGCGAGCACCATGATCCACCACCTCCCGGCATGTGAAGAGAGGCTTTGGCAAGACACGCTTGGTGGGAAAGGAGATGATGTGTGTGCAAAGTTCTCTGAACTTTCAGGAAAAAATATAACAGAGCCAACAAGTAATGACTCAAAGACTACACGGAGCTTGCACAAAGGTCTCCAGTCCCACCAGTCAGCTCCAGTTTGGTCAATGTCCACAGGTCCACGGGGTTGTCTCTTAGCTTAAGGCTTTCTGTGCCTCTCCCCACTGCTTTCTACTCCAAGGACCACTCGTCTCTTGTGAACTGCTGTGTTCAGGAACGCCAGAAACAACTCCTCAGAAGCAAAAGTCAGATATTTCCATTCAGCCTCACAACAGCTGTAGGAAGGAGGCACCTTGAAGACCCACAGCCTAAGACAGATACTTACGGGGACTCCAAACTCTTCCTGCAGTGGGTGATCGAGAGAGGAGGGTCTGGAAGAGAATAAAAAGGGGAAAGAAGAGAGAACGCTAAGGAGACGCAAGATGACAGAGACAACTCAACATCAAGACCACAAAAGACACTCAACAAGAGGCCAAGGTTTCATTGCTCCAGCACTTTAATGGTTGCTGACAACAAACGGCTCCCGTCGCAGGTCCTGCCCGTCCTGCTGCCGCAGACTCGCAGGTGGGAGGAGCAGCAGACAATTCCCCTGCCCTCTCCGGCTCCCTGGCTGCCCCCTCCCCTGCCAGCCACTCCTGCACAGCAGCTGCAGTCCCAGCTTTCGGGAAGCAGAGCAGCAAGGGTCTCCTCTGCGGGGGTCTTCTCTAGCCTAGCGCTGCCGCTGGGCACTGCCCGCTCCGGGTTGGGCAGAGCCGGCCAGAAGCGGCTGGGGAGCCCAGCTGCAGGGGCAGGGGGGGACCTCCAGGAGGTGAGTGGTCCCCCGACATGGTCCCGAGGACATCCCCAGCCCTAGACCCCCGGCTCTAGGAGTTATCACCACGCGAGAGCGCTCCCTCGGGAATCCCAGGCGCCTCTTCACCCACCCTGCCTCTCCCGCTCCCGAGCACGGGCGCTTTCAGGCACAGCTGAGGGATGAAGTCAGGGCTTCACCTGGGGACGCGCACGGACGGAAGAAGAGACAGACAGGGAAGAAGGTTACCACCACAACACAACCACAGAGGAGAAATGAGGAGGAGGAGGAGGGAGGGAGGGAGGAAGCACACCGAGGACAGGCTCACCTTTCTTGCGCTTGAGCTTGCGTTTGCGTTGCTTGTTGACGAAGCAGGCGGCAAGTGTGCTGAAGAGGATGGCAGCAGCCAGGAAGCAGATGGTGGCAACGATGCCAGCCAGCACCGGGCGGGCTAGACCCTCGTCCGTCAGGTCAGGCTGAGGAAATACGTCTGGGGGGGGAGAACACAACAGTGGGGTGTCGTGCACATCCCGCTGCCTGCACCAGGGACCTACCACAGCGCGAGGGCAACCAGTACCAGAGGTGATAATAAACATGTGAAAGACCCCACTTCCAGCCCAGCCATACCGGGGAGAGCAGTCAGGCTGAGGCCAAGGGATCTGTGACCTCACACTGGATAAACCCATCTTGGCTGATGGGTCTTCAGGGAAGAAGCCACGAAAGCACACGCTGAGGTGTGGACACACGCAGCCACACCAACCCCATGGCCATCTCCCAGCCCAGCAACCCGCTGTAGCAGCAGAAGGTGTTTTCACCAGTGTGACATGCCTTGACACGCTTTGGCTCTTCAAGGAGCTCTGGGCTCCAAACCCTCATTGCCCCCCTCATTAGCCATGGCCATGTCCCAGTGCCAACACACCGCAGCCGTGCCCGTTTACGGACACAGACCTACAGACACCAGCGCGCTGGCACGCAGGATCAGTGCACATCCACCTGCCCGGGGCACCGGGCATGGCGGGGGGGCAGCTGCCTGAGGCTGAGGTGCAAACCCAGCCAGAACAACCCAAGGGCGAGCAGGAGGCAGCAGCAGGCAGCAGCAGGCAGGAGCAGGCAGCAGGTTCTCCTCCACCCTGCATCGTGCCACTTGGGGGCAGAGAGAGACCTCTGCATTCCTGAGCACAGTGGAGCTGGGTGGCTCCTCGGCTTTATCAGGAGAGCTGGAGCCATCAAAGCAGCGTGCTGTGCATCCCCCATCCGCTCCTGCAGCCCTTGGCCATCCCCATCCCGCACCTCTGTCCCTCCCTCACTCAAGGAGCATCCTCCAAGGACACAGGGTAGAGGCAGGAGCTGCAGCACGTTGCCATGCCCTGCTGCAAAGCGGTTTTCCCCCGGGATCTGCACTGCAGTGCTGCACTTCCCTCGCTGCACCTGCCATTCCCGCTCCCAGGCTGCGCAGTGCCTGGTCAGAGCTCAGCTCTCCGGGCGCCCTGCGGAGCCGAGACGCGCTGCTGCTCCGCACCGGGGGACGCAGGGCCTAAACGGGGCACTTTGTCCTCACCACAGCACAGGCCCGGCCGCGTGCCCAGGACACCGGTCCTCACCCTGTGCCCAGCTCACGGCCTGAGCAGCTCGGGGCAAAGCACCAAGAGCAGCCATCGCTGCCTGGGCAAGTGCTAGCGCAGGTGCCTGCGGGATGAGGGATGCTCCCTCAGATGGGGGCAGAAGGGAGGAAGACCCTCGTCTCCTTACCTGTACTGGACACGCCAGCAACGTTGCTGGGTTCGCTGATGAGATCCTGCATGACGGCCAGGACCCGGAACTCGTACCAGGTGTCCTGAAACAACAAGCACATCCATCAGGTCCCCACCACAGCCTCCGACCTCGCCCAGCTCCCGAAGACCCCAGCACGGGGACCAAGCCACCTTATAGAAGCTTCCCCAGAGCTGCAGCAGACGATGCCACAAGCAGGGGTACGGTGTGGGTGACCCCTGCTCACCTGGGACAGGTCCTTGGCAAAGAACTCGCTCTCGGTCCCCAGGATGCCATCGTCCAAGATCTCCCACCTCTCCGCGACGCGGAACTCCATGATGTAGCGGTCGATGGGGAAGCTGTGGTTAGCGGGAGGAAGCCACGACAAGAGGACGCCTTGCTGTGTCCGGTTGGCTGTTAGGCACCTCGGTGGGGTAACCAACACCAGAGGCTCTGGAGTTGTTACAGGGAATGCTGGAGGCAGAGCAGACAGGGGACAGGGACACCTTTCAGGTGGGACAAACGCAGAGGATGTTCTTCTGTGTGTGCTGACGGACCACCATGGCGGCGGCGGCAACCACCCTCCCAGAGCTTAGGGCATGTCTCAGACCTGCACTCTCTTATCTCTGAGGCAGGAAAGCGGCTTTCCAAAGAGCAGGGGACTCGATTCGGAATTCTCCCGCTTCCTCCCACCTCTGCCCAGAGACAGCCCCAGGCAGGGACCAGCACAAGGCCCTTCGCGTTAGCTCCCACGCTCAGCCGCACGCAAGTGATTTTGTGCTCCATTAATACCTCCTGACCCCAGATGAACTTAAGGAAGATGCAAAAGGTGACTGCCACAGTACAGTTCTCCTATGCCATCTCTTAGGAGGAGCCTTCCCAAGCCTCAAGCATCCAGCAAAGCCTACGAGCTTCCCCCAGGACCCTCTTGTGCTGCTGACCACCACCTCCACCCCCAGTGGATAGGACATACACACCAAGCTAAGGGCTACTTCTCTCCAGGGACTCCCTGAATCCCTCTCCCCCTCCTCCCCATGGGGGACCTACCTAGAGTGTTCACAGTGACCACCTCACTGAAGGAGCTGGTGCCCAGCTTGTTTTGAGCCAAGACACTGAACTGGTACGCGGTCTCCGGTTCCAAGGTATCCACCACCAGCCAACTGGAACCAGCTGGCACAGGGAGAGACAGCCAGTCATGGGGGCCAAACTGGGCTCTCTTCATCCTGCCAAGAGAAAAGAGGAAGCATCCTCAGGGAAGGTGCCTTCAACAGGGAGGACAAAGAGGCAGCATTAACTTCCCGAGCGATGGGTTGGCTGGACAGCAGCGATGTGTATGGATGTGGGGCAGCCACTTGCCACCCAAGCGGTGGCTCGGGGACAGCGCACACGCGGAGGGCACTGTCCCATCCTGTACCACACCAGCATCCCCTGGCTCATATGGGCATGGCTGCCAGCCCTCCCCCTCTGCACCCTCCAGGTAGGGACAACACTGGTGCCAACAGCCCCGCTCCGAGGTTACCTCTGGCTAAACTGGAACCTGGGGCATCTTTACCCCAGCGAGTAGAAGGGGACATTGGAGCAGGAGACAGGTCCTGCTCCCATCTGCACCTCAACAGCTCCCAAGCCAGAGCCAAGGGTTCCCTGAGCTGTAGCCCTGGGTGGGTGATGCCACAACAGATGTTTAACGACATCACTGGTTTGGGTGTTATTTGCACACATCAGGGCTGCCGGCACCACCCCGGCTGTAACCGGGGGTCCAGCGGTGCAGCAGAGGCTCTTGCTGGGAGCGTGGCACACAGCCTTTCTCTAGAGACCTAAAACCCACAAACCCAGGGTCAGAAATACAGCTCCCCAGGCATCCCAGCATGACTCCAGCACACAGGAGCGTGCAGCCACCTCCAGAAGCCATCACCCTGCTGGGAAGCACCCCGGTGAGAGAGCCCTGCGCCCTGAGGCAGCACCACCACGCCGCAGCGGTATCACAAGGACCCGGCGCTCACGCTAGAGATGCTCTAGGGAGTCCCAGCCCTCAGCTGCAGGTCTGGGCAGGTCTGCAGCCACTGGCACACAGCCAGGTAAACCCACCGGGTGGGAAGAGCCGGAGCAAAGACACGTAACACCGCTGGAAAGGGAGCGAGAGGTGGGGCAGGGGAAGCAGCAGCAAGCTATGGAAAGAAGCCAGTCGGTGGAGAGCCATGCAGGTGCAGCGCGCCTCCACCGAACCACGCGGCTCCGGGCGGGAACGCCTCGGTGCCGCCGCAGCTCCGGCTGGGGTACAGCTCCCAGGACCCCCACGACCCTGCAGGGACACAGAGTGCAGCTCTGTGACCCCAGGGGGTGTTTCTCTGCAGCATCTGACCCCACCGCCTTGGCATCGAGCAAGTGCAGCGCTGACGGTGTGTGGGCATGGTGGACCACCCCTGCTGAGGGGGAGCAGGAGGGATGCTGCGGTGGCCTTCGCTGTCTCTGGGGACAGGTTTTGTATTTCAAGCATCAATAAACACATCAGTGGGAGGACAGTGATGTGAAGTCACGTGAGGAACATCAAATGTCCGTCTTCCCAACAGCCAGCTCTACATGACCCAGCACCATCCCTGATCCCTGGTCCCAGGGCTCACACCCCATAGCCAGGACAGGATGAGTCTCTGTCTCTCCCTTCCAGGTCCCCCAGCACCCAGCAAATTCCCTAATACAAGCATGGTGCAAAGACCCTTCCCCACTGCCAGGTGCTCTGCCCCAGCAGGGGCTCTGGAGGAGCCTGGAGGAGGCAGGAACCCCACCGCCACTGTCAGCTCCCTCCAAGGGGAGCCACATCTCCAGATGGAGCGGAGAGGCTAAACCACTCCTTCCCAAGGGCATCTTCATCAGAGCAAGGTCTGCACCACTCCACTCACTCCTCCACTTCCTCCCTTCTCCTTACACCATTTCTGCTTCTTCCCACCTCCCGACAGACTGCCCAGCCCCATCCCACCCTGTCTGGCCCCATCCCACACCCTCCCCAGCTTTGGAAGTCATTAGGGACAGCATCTACCCTATCTTCACTCTATCAGCAGTCCCCACTGGGGCAAATTAACTCAACAACTACATTTTTACCCCAGGGAAGAGCTGGCAGGGCTGAGCCCGGCCCGGTTGTGGGAAGGCAGGATGTGCCCGCCTGTGGTACCAGGTAGGGCAGGCTGGCCCTGAAGCTTGAGGACCAAAGCCCACAAGGCTCAGACCCAGCCGGCATCTCACCGAGGCAGGATTTAACCACCTCCAGGGAGCTGCAGAGTGAGGAGAGATCATTTCTGCTTAGTCACAGCTCTTCCAGGACACACTCTAAAAAGGCTGCGCTTGCCATCCTCTCCCTGGCTGTCAAGCTTCACAAACAGTTTATCTCGAAATTAGATGCCAGAGGCAAAGTTACACGGACGGGAAGCGCCTGCCCTGCGCCACCGTAAGCCGCCTAAAACCGGCTGGGGCAGACGAAGGCACCTGTGAGCTCCGAGGGGGGACGGAACGCAGGGACCGACGCGACCCCACCACCACCCACCTCTCCGAGGCACCGAGCGGGTGCCCAGCCCGGCAATGCCCACGGGCACCCTCCCCACCCAATCCTCCCGCCCCGCTGCTCGAAGCTCGGCTAGGAAGGAAAAGAAGCAGAGAGCAAAGCATGCCGGGATGACTCACAGAGGGCCGTACCAAACTGAGAAAGTCTGCTCGTATCCACCGTCGTAGCCGGGCTCCCAAGAGACGTTGGCTGAGGTCATGGCGACCACAACGTGCACGCTGGTCGGGGCGTGAGGGCTTGTGCCTGTGGGGAGAGAGGGGAGGGGTTGGAAGGGGATAACCCACATGCTGGCTGCCAAAGGCGAGGGGCTGGGTGGGGGCTGCTCCTGGATGGGGTGATCCGAGGGGGCTCCTCTCGCACCAAGCGATGGCCANTGTCCACGGGAAGCATCCCCATCTCCTGCCTCGCCGACACGCTGCCAGGGGAGGGGCTCCCGCTCCAGCAACCCGCCCTGCCCGTACCTACGACAGTAAGGTGGGTGCTGGCAGTAATGCTTGCGACGACGTTGGTGGCGACGCACTCCCACTCGCCGTGGTCGTCCTTGCCGAGGGAGCGGATCTGCAGGGTGCCGCCGGGCAGCGTGTTGTGCTTGCTCCTGCTGGGCTTCCCTACCTTGGGCACGGAGCCGGGCAGAGAGAGAAACAAAAGTACGACTCAGAAGCGGGCTGCAGGGCAGGGCGAGGCGGCAGCGGGGACACTAAGCTACCTGCGTGGCCCAGGGGACACCGCCGGCCACCGGCACGGGATCCGGTCTCTCCGGTCGCGGCAAGGCAGACGGTTGCCCCGTTTTCGAGAGGACCTGGCAGGGCAACGCAAGAGGCACGCATCAGGGAGGCTGATGCTCGGCGCTCGCACGCCGGCGGAAAACCCCACGGCACTCACATGGACACGGCGCCAGGGCTCCACCTCCAGCAGCCAAAGCTGAAACCGCCGCACCGGGGCGGCGACCGACCCCAGCAAACACCCTCCCAGGGCGGGGATGTCACTGCCTGCCCCAGAAGTTCCCAACTGCCCCTTGGCCAGCGACAGAGGGGAGGTGGGACCCCTCACGACAGAGGGTTGGGCAGCAAGGGGACGCAGGAGGGTGCTGTGGATGGAGGTGCCAGGGAGCTCTAAAGCTGAGTGAAAAGATGGCTCTTGTAACCACTCATGTCTACGCCCATCAGCCAAAGTTGTGGGAACCCCATCTTGTCCCGAGTGCTCCTGAGCTGTTCTCCACGCAGGGGGTCTCTGCGCACTGACACCGGGACCCACGGTTCAACGCCGCACTGGAGGAGCAGGGACTGGCACGTCGGGTTAGCAGTGCCAAGCCCACATCTTCAGGAGTCTTTCAGGAGACTGGTCAGTGCTGACAGGAGCCAGGAGCTTCCTTCTGCTGCTGGGAAGCTGAGCCCAGCCCAAGCCAGACCCATCTGGAGTCGGTGGGGATAAGCCCTGAATCGTGAAGCGAGGAGGACACCCAGAAGGCACAAGAGGGGTTGAAAAGGAACCTGAAGAAGAATGGGGATGGCTGGGAAGAAAAATAAGATGGAGAAAGAGACTAACGGGCCAAGAAGTTTTAGGCAGGACACTTGCAACCTGTGCAGGTCATGGTCCTCCTCGTGGACGGAGCTCAGAGATGCAGCATCATGCACCACAAGGGCTGAGGATGGTGCCTGCTGGGTGACACAGGGACCCTGCTCGCTCTCAGGAGCTCTGGGAATGGGACGAGAGGCTTGGGGAGAAGATCCTGACAGGGGGACGAGGAACTGCCCTGCATGGGGGCTTTCCCACG
>VXBZ01006698.1:631-99253 GCA_013399135.1 Heliornis fulica
AGGTACGTCATGGACGTGGTGCGGGCAGGCGGGAGCAGCGCGGGGCGGGGCCAGCGGGGCGGCAGGCAGGCAGGCAGGCGGCTGCCGGAGCCGGGCGGGCGGGGGCGCTCTCCTTCCCTCCTCCCTCTCTTCGCCCGCGCACACAATGGCACCGCGGCGCGGCGGGAGATGGGGTCCCCGGGTCGTGGTGCGGAGGCGGTTTTGTCCCCGCTGTTTCGTTAACTTGGGTGGGGAGCCCGCACGGAGGGCGGCTCGGTTGGGGGCGACCTCCCTGGTTCGGTGTGTGCCCGCGTATGTCGGTAAGGCGGGTCGTTCGGCTTTGCCGGTGTTACGTGCGGTGTATGTGGTGTGCAGGGCTTGGCAGGTTCATATCGTAGGCTTGACTTAGGTGACGATTTTGTTTTGTCCTATTTCTCCTGTTTCTTTTTTTTTTTTTTTGCTCTTGTTTTAATCCTCCAGTGTGTGCTTTTCATAGCAAGTGTAGATCAGCGATTATTTATTTTTTCCAAAAAAAAGCATTACTCGCAGTGGTGTAGCTCTTGCTAACAGACAGAGGGGCCTGGATGCTTTGTTGGTTTGGTTTGGGTTTTTTTTTCTAATACGTTATGAACTACAGCAGTTGGGAAAACAGCAATTAAAATGTCTGAATTGTGTCTGTTAGTGACTTGTTGCTAGTATTGTTTTCATTACAGGTGCACTGTTGTATAATTTAGTTTCTGAATTTCTGAATAGGATTTCAGAGGAAGATTGAGCCCTGCTTGTAATGCTCATCAAAGTGAGTTTTCCCTTCAGGCTCTCTAGTTAGTTATAGTAGTTCTGAACCCGGGCACTTCTGAGGCTCAGGCATGTAGAGGACTTGGGAGGCCACACAAAAGGCGGCAGAACAATTCCCATCTGTAATGCATCTGATAAAGACTGTTGGCAGAAATGTTACACTGGTTATATTAGGAATGTTACAGAATGAATCATGAGTATTTATTGTATTTGGAACACGCTTGCTTACTGCATTGGTTTTCTCTGGACCAAGAGGTGGGCTGGCCCAGGCGTTTTTAATGCATGTGGTGTGGAAGAATTGATAGCGGTGGGTTGGCTCGTTGAAAACATTTTCATGTGTATCAATACTTTTTAAGTTTTTCGGAAATCAAGAATTTGATCTGGGAATTTCAACCTGTGCATGAGAGATTTTGCTATTACTTATTTGTCGGGCCACAAGTTCATGTCATGTATTTCAAGTAACAGTCAGAAGTTGCTTGGTAAAACTTAAACAGAATTTTTCTCTCACCTAATAAATGATGAACAATTGGATGCGTAGTCTTAGTGTAGAATGGATTTGGGCTTCTGTATAGTCAGGATATACAAGCATGTGAAGAAAGAGAAAGGAAAAAGACATTTTAAAGGTTGAAATAAGAAGACGTGATGAGAATTAAGTTCACTCAAACAAACCCTTCTTTCCCACAAATATCTTTAGTTTCTTGGAATGCAGGTAAAGACTAATTTAGTCAAAATAGGTATGTAATGATTTAAGTTGTTCTTCCTGAAAGTTTGGAGTTGATCCTGTGTATGTGTTGTTTGGAAGTGTGACACTGACCAGGTACTTCCTCTTCCTTGTCTTCTGTTCCTAGCAAAGTTTTGTTGGACTTACTGATAAACGTTCACATAACCTTTTCCACCTTGTCCCTGGCTGTATTTGAGGAATTGTGAGGGGGAAGAAACTGGCTACTTTGTTCTTGATGTTTCTCCCAATCTCATGTGTCTGCCCTTGCTTCAGTTGTCAGAGATGTGGCAACTTTGTATTACTTGGCATTTTAGGCTTGTGAAAGCGGACATGGAAGTATATTTGCAGTGTGACAGGTTTCCTACAAAAGTGTTTTTCACAATGTCTTGTTGCATCAAAGAGAACACACTTTAGTTCAATCCAAGGAATCTTTAGCTTTTAACTTACTTTGCTTTGTTATTGGTTTTGAGTTTTTTTAATTTTAAAAAAATGTCGAGCTTTAAGATGCTGACTTATTTCCAAAGAAGGCATGTTTTGTTGTATTTTGGTACCACTCCTCTGACTTAAATGCCTTGAGCTTTCACTGACCTCCATAGAAAGGGCACAAGTGAGAAAAAGCACGAAATAAAAATGCAGGTAAATGTAAAGTTAGATGTCTGGTTTTAGGAGGAAATAAAGGCTCTGTGTGTAACAGGGGAGGGTGTTTAATCCCAGGCTTCTCTTTTGTTGTTACAGATATATAATAAAAGGCACAATTTTGTGCCTTTTGTTATATATCTGTTGAATAGATAACTTTTTGAGAAGATGTTGTTCTAGGTTTTGTTCTCATTTTGGAAACATTTATTTAGGAATTCTTACTAGAGTTAACATTCTGTTATTAGGCTGAAATTTGCAGCCTTAGATATTTTATTTCTGTAATTTAATTTGTGCAAATAATGTCGAATCCGATGCAATTTTCGTCATGTAAATTACTCTCATTTTTCTGTTTGGTCAGTGAAAGTAAATGTTTCATTTTCTTATAAGCTAACACCATGCTGTGCAGGCTTGTAATGCTACAGGAAAATACATGAGTTCAGAAATACCATTTTACTGTGCTTTGTATTATTAAGTGATTTTTCCTGAATTCTCTTATATTTCCGTTTTACATTTTTCTACAGTCACCGTTTGTGGTATAATCCACTTGAATCTTGTTTTAGGAGTGTAGTCTCTTATTTGAGTGCCAATTTCATTTTTATATCATTGATACTACTAAGACTTCTATTTGTGCTGTAACCATAAGCTCCCTGGAATTTGAGTCCCTCTTAGGCCATTTTCAGCCTAGGTGTACCAAGGATGGTGAGACTCTTCAGTAACAGATCTCAGGATGCTTTGTATTCTCTTGAGTTAGTTGTGAAAATTTACTGATGGTAAGCCAGCTATTTTTCCTCTTCTATTTGAAAGGCAGACGCTGTTGTGATGGGGGACAGAAACTGTGGAGTTGCAAGAGTTAGAAGCTCACTTGAGCAGAGCAAGCAGCCTTGTGAATTGTTTATAGATTGTGGTTAAAGATGTTGTTTAAGTGCTGTGTAGTTAGGCTTTAAAACACTTTTGTTGGGGCATTGGCACATGAAGGAGCTATGGTACATCATTTGACTCCAGGGTAATTGTTTTTTCATGTTGCAATTTCATTCTGGTTGTAGCTGCTTTAATTGTATGCTGTGGATGAAAGCTGTGTGTTTCTGCTGCATCCTTTGTGTAGGCACGAGTGCTCATCCGAATGTGCGGTCAGTTGGATGAGGCAGCTGAGCTGTCTGAAAAATCAGCAGTAAAAAACCATAATTTTCAGGCAGTTCAGCTCATGAATCGTACCTACCACTACCACGTGGGAGATGGTAGGAGTGCAGGTGGAGGGCTTGGGGAATATATCAGGGAGGGGGTTGCTCCTTTTGGGAGCAAAGTGGACTTCAGCTGGATGAAGACTACTGTTCAAATTCTCCACTACAAGTTAGATCAGCTGTAGAGGGTGGTTGAGTTTTTACTGTTTGTTTGGTTTTGGAAGGGGTAGGATTTGTGGGTGGGTTTGGTTGTTTTGTTCAGGTTTATTTAAGTCTTCTATGATACAAGAATCATAGTGTATAGGATCAGAACCATTGTGTTGACTTTCTTGTCTGAAGTAATCATGTTACTGTCATTCATGTTGATGGTTGAGAAGGGAGAAAACAGGGAATCAAATAGGAAGACTGGCCTGGGTTTAGCGGGTAGCATGACTTGTTATCAACAAAATAGTAATAAACAGTTCCTAATGTTCTTCTTTCCTCTTCCCATGCCCACAATTACTAAGTGTAAAAATGACACAATTCTGTGTTCAGGACATTCCGTTGTTTTGTTCCTGTAATTCCTAACATAGTGAAGTCTTTCTGGCGGTGTTGTGGTTACTGTTTAGTAATTCTGTTTCTTAATAAGTAACCAGATAATAAGTGGTTTGCTTCTTCAGGGAATAATGAGCTGTAGAGGTTTTCAGAGAAATAGAGAGCAAAAATAAAACTATGATTGAATCAGAGAATCGCTTCATCATCTAGATCCTATTATTAACAGTATTTGGGATAAATTATGCAGTGTTTTGGAAGGTGACCTGAAAGACTTGGCTCTGGAGGTAAGGAAACCCGTGGAATGATTGCGAGCCTTAGTGATGGTTTTGGTCTCATCAGTGCTTCTGTTGGACATACATAAACTTAAATTATCTCCCTTTAGTTCCAAAGGGCAAACATTTCTGTTCTACAGATTATTTCCATAGCTGGTTAGAGCTTCTCTGTTCCAACTATTGTATTTTGATGAGGAGGATTTTTATCCTGGTTTGTTGTGCGAAATACTGTTTTATGTGTTCTAAAGATGACCAACAGGACTGGTGAAGTCAGCTGTTTTGAGTTTGAAAACCACCAGCACAGACTAAGAAGTGTTGATGAGGAGGTGGGCTAAAGAGAAGTATCGGATTTCGAACGTGTACTTTTTGTTCTAAGAAAGCTCCAAACCCCACAAAACATTATGAATGAATTTAAGACAAACAAATAGGTACAGGTAATCTAACAGCAATAGATGTAGTTGGATATGATAGTCAAGGATGCAAAATGCTACTGCTGTGTACAGTACTGCTGACTACTGTGTCCAGTTCCGGACTCCCTAGCACAAAAAAGACAGGGATCTCCTGGAAAGAGTCCATCGGAGGCCACAGAGATGACAAAAGGAAATGGCCAACCTCTTCTCAATGGTCTGTGGAGGCAGGACCAGGGGCAGTGGCCACAAGTTGGACCTCAGGAGGTTCCACGCCAATGTGAGAAATAACTTCCTCACGGTGAGGGTGACAGGGCACTGGCACAGGCTGCCCTAGGGGTTGTGGAGTCTCCTTCTCTGGAGATATTCCAGGCCTGTCTGGATGCCTACATGTGTGACCTGCTCTAGGGAACCTGCTTTGGCAGCGGGGGTTGGACTAGGTGATCTCTGGAGATCCCTTCCAACCCCTACAATTCTGTGATTCTGTACCTTCTGGTGTGGTAAGTAGCAAGCGTGCAGCAGACTGTTTATACTGAGGTTTGAGTTTTTTATCTACTCTGGACACATGCCTATTAAAAACATTAAAAAGTATGTTTCGGCAATGGCTGGTTTCATACAGGTTTATTTCCTTAGATAAAAAGTAATTGCACATACATCAAAATAATAGATATTTCTGTAGGAAATAGTGCTTGAATATCCATGTACTTTTAACTCGAGCATAATTAGAAAATGCACAAGAAATAAACATGCTTTGGGGAAAACATTTCATTCTCTAATTCTCCCCTCCCTGTTATCTGTCTGTCATTGTCTTCCCCCTGTAAGACTCTTTCCCCCCAGAAGAACGCATTAAATTTAGGAATTGCAATAAAGTGCAGTACCTTTTATTTGAAGCGATAAGGCAGCTGCTGGTGGTACAGGGTAGTCTAATTAGATTGATGGTCTGATCTAGTACAGCAATTACTGTAATTCAATCTGGAGCTTGTTTTGAGTAATATGTTACATAGCAGAATAGTTAAAGCTGGGATAGCTGCTGTTATTTATCAGATTGACCTCTCGCATCTTGAAGTATAGGTAGCTGACTGACTTAGATTTTGTTCTTAAATGTCCTTGTCTGCAAATGTGTTTTTTTCTGAAAGGTATTTACAGTCAGACTTGTATATAACAAGTTAACTCTTGGGGGAGAGACTGGAAGAAAAATCCGATGATGATGCTTCAGAGGATGTGTCTGTACGCATAGTGCTTAGAGCAGAATCAAGAATAGGGCATATTTTACTTGATGTGTAAAATGCTGGCAGCAAATAACTGCGTTATGTATTACAAATTTAACTGAAAAATATAGGGTAAATCGTGATTCTGTTGATGCATCCATTGTGATTCTGATGCTGAATTATTCTGCAGAGTCATGCAGAATGAAAATACAAACACTTCGGTCTTTTTCAGAGGTAGTAAAGACTTGAATGTTAGTCCAGATAGCTGTATAGCTGCATTTTGTGTATTCCCATGCTGTTTGTTTGGAATAAGTAAGTTTGGGGGTAGTAGGAAAAAGGTGAAGTTGAGGGTAGTGGTGCTGCTTATATTAAAAAAAAAATAAATAGTGCATAAGATCTGAAAATCTTGTACTTACTAATGGAGTTCTGATTTTTATTACAGTAATGTTTAAGAAATGTTATTAACTTGTCTTATTCCTGAAGTCTATTCTAACAAAGAGTTCATTCAATATTATACTTACAAAAGCGTATCTTCTGTTGGAAGAGGGGAATTAGATGTTAGAGAAAGCCTAACAGTAAGAGGAAAGAAACCAACTACGATCTCAGCTAGGTGGAACAGGCATGGGGGAAAAAAAGTCTGTGCTGTTTATGCGCTATTTGACATCACAGTTCTGGAATAAAACTCTAAAATTCCTTTCGTAGTGCCCAGTTTTCACTTTTCATTCACAACTGTATGAATTTTAAATACTTGTGTGTCTGTGCCGTTTTTTTTTTTTTCTTTTTTGCTTCTACTTTCTCGCCTTGAAGTCAGAGATTAAGATCAAGATAAATTTCTGTCGCTCTGTTGAGCTGTCACAAGCTTTTCCGTTTAACAAAGCTTTTAAAGTGTCCTTTTAGAAAATAATTCTATTTTTTCGTTACTTAAATCTGACTTGAAAGTACTCTTGACGAACTTTTTTTCTGTTTGCTTGTTTTTTTGGGTTTTTATTTAAGAGTAGGACATAAGGCAGTAGATATGTTTTCTGTTGGTTTTAGCTTCGTTTTACAGTTTGTGAGTGCAAGAATTGTGTCCTGGTAGGCTACGCCTTAGAACAATCTGAATAATTTAAGCTTTCAAACCACTCTTTGTTGTTTAATATATTAAATAAAATTCTTTACCTCGTACATTCTTGAGTTGTTGCTACCACATTGTGGTTCTCTTAATTCTTTTTTTTTTATCCTTTTTCAAAGGGAGGAAGTGGCACTAAGGTGAGTTTGTCATGTGCTGTTTTCATTTGTGACTTACACTGTAATGACAGTAGTCACGCATACAAATGGGCACCAGACCAGGCTTCCTAGAGAGGTGGTTGATGCCCCAAGCCTGTCAGTGTTTAAGACTCATTTGGACAATGCCTGTAATAACATGCTCTAACTTGGTCAGTCCAGAAGTAGCTGAAGTATTCTGTTCTTTAAGGATTTTTAATTTTTTTTCTGATCGAGAAGTATGTACTTCACTTGGAGAAAACTTAGTTAAATTATTTATTAAAAGCAGGCTATTCGGTTACACCATTTCTTCCTTTATAGAAGGACAAAAAGGAATTATCTCTAAACAAAACCTGTAACGAAATAAGAGGGTTTTTTCCCCTAGCTTCATTTCACTGTAAAATCTGCTTACACTTTTTATTTTTAAAAGCTGGTGTGTGCTTTAGTGTCATATAGGCAAATGAGAGCCAAATGCTGGCAGCGTATGCTTCATGAAATAATTTTTAAAACTCTGTGGAACTGAAAAGTGTTTAGATGGCCAGTGTCAGCTTTCTGTTTTAAGCATAGAGCTCACTTAGTAGTGTTGAAATCTGTTTGGTAATGAGCTGTTTGCAAATGCTGTTTGGAAATGAACAATGATTATTGGACAAATGCTGCATAGAAGCACCGCAGAACTATTGCGTAAAGTAGTATAAATAGCTCATTTCACACAAATGGACTTCACAGATTTCACAGGGTTGTAGGGGTTGGAAAGGACTTCAAGTCCAACCCCCTGCCATAGCAGTTTCCCTAGGGCAGGTTGCACAGGTAGGTGTCCAGATGGGTCTTGAATATTTCTAGAGAAGGAGACTCCACAACTCCCCTGGGCAGCCTGTTACAGTATTCCATCACCCTTACCATGAAGAAGTTCTTCCTCACATCGGTGCAGAACCTCCTGAGGTCCAACTTGTGGCCATTGCCCCTTGTCCTGTCCCCACAGGCCACTGAGAAGAGGTTGGCCATTTCCCTTTGTCAGCCACACTTCAGATATTTATAAACATTGATGAGATCCCCTCTCAGTCTTCTCAAGGCTGAAGAGTCCCAGCTCACTCAGCCTTTCCTCATGGGGGAGATGCTCCAGGCTCTTAATCATCTTTGTGATTAAATGAGGAGATACTATAGTGTGGGTGTTGAGTTACATCTTAAGATCTTTCATAGGTCTGATCAAGAATAATACAAATAGATCCTCCTTTCCAAACATTTGCTTTTTAAACTGCACGACGGAATGAGCTTACCTAGTTTCTGCTAAAATAAAAAAGCAAACGCATGGCTTATGACAAATCATGAGAAGTATGACTCAAGATGTCAGCTAGCTGTAGTTTTGGAACGTGTCAAAACCAATTTGCTTCATTTATTTAGATTTTGTGCATTTGTGAGCATGTGTAAAACCGTAGGGTCTTGAGCAGGATAAAATTACAACTATTGCTTTTGTAGTTCTAGTTTTTGTGGTTAAACAAAAAAAAATCATTAATTATTAATCTTTGAGAGAAGCTCAGATTTGGCATAGGGGAAGTCTGGTTTCAGACAGAATTATACAAAGGGCTGTATTTGTTTGATAGGGCCCAAGAAGAACAAAAGTTAAGGAAATGGATCAGGGCTGTTGATGGACGTTTTGTTTTTTTTTTCTAGTTATAGCTATTTAGGGTATTTTAGGGCTCTCGAGCATGTATTTTCACTGATTGCTCCTTTAAGTAGGAAAAAAAGAGCAAATTTTATTGGCAGGTTACTGATCAGAAAAACAAATCCAAATAGCACGTTCTGAATTCAGTGGATTGCTTTTTTTGACACACTTGTAAGTGCCTGCCTGATTAGTATTTTTGAATGAACTGCTCTGTGGAATGAACTGTAACTTTATTTAAAAAAATACAGTTTGTAACATTTTTTTTAAATAAAAGCCTTTTTTTTAAACTTGTGTTAGTTTTGTAAGTCTTTTAACTTCTATGCCGTCAAACTCGGACAGCTTGCAAGGCTTTCTATAAGCATAATGTAATTCAGAGGGAAAGCTCTGCTTTCCTTGAAACGGCTGAATGTTTTCCTGCTGATGGGAAGTAGGGAACAAATTCCTTATTTTGCTTGCTGTGCAGCTTTCACTTTATCTACTAAACTGTCTTTATTTCAACCCTCATGTTTCTGCTTTTCTACCCTTCTGATTTTTCTCCCCCACCCCACTGGGAGTGAGTGAGCAGCTGTGTGTGGGGTCGAGGTTCCAGGCTGGGGTTAAACCAGAGCAGGAGGAAAAGGAAAAAACTTGTCCTCCTGCTTTGGAAGGTTGCATCGTTGGTGGTGGGAATTACTGGTGTAAGCAAGGCTTTTCCAGAGCCTTGGATTCAGACATCAGCTCTCTTTATGTTAACAAACTGCTAGAATATATGAAGCGATTACAGTGTGTCAGCAAGATAGGAGAACATTTGATGAAGAGTGAGTTTATTCCTGTTAATTGGATGTAATACAGAAGCATCAGTCTGCCTAAAATGTCAGTCATGGCCTTTTCTAGATGCAGAATAACAAAACATCACAAGCTTTTACTGCAGTGTATTTTTTTTTTCTTCTCCCTTCTTTTCTGCTAAGTAAAACTGAAGACATATTTCAGGCTGTACGAAGGATAAAACTACATGCCAAATCCTGTTCAAGAACTGAAAAAAAGAGTTTCTATCCTCCCTTTTAATTTCATTGTTTAAAATTTTCTTTGTTCTAGTCTAAGCTGACAATAGCTTATGCATTTTAAAAATGCTGTTTCTTAACTGAAAGCTTTATGTTAATAGGATTTTACTATTGTCACATATGTTTCAAAGTGTTTCTTCTTGTTATATAAGATGGTATTCTGATCTAGAATTATAGTAGTTCAAAAGAATGAGCTGGTTTGGTCTGGGCAGTCATTAATACCGGTTCAACATCATTACGCTGAAGGAGTGAGTTGAGGCAGGGTGTTTTTACATTGTTTTCTATAAAGCCATGTTGTTTATCTGGTATATGCAAGTCTTCCAAGAATTCTGAAAACGTTGCTGTCTGTACAATCTTTGCCACATCTTTACCTTACGGTAACTTAAATTGAGCAGACCACTGTTCAAATATAATTTTGAATATATAATTCACATTTTTCACTGTGATAATAAACGAGCTTATTAGTCTATGACCAACTGTGCCTTAAATTCAGAAAGTAGTAAATACCAATGGTTCTCTGTACAAAGTGGTGTGTGCTGAAGAGAAGAAGTAATTAGTACCAGCTGGAATGAATTATTGTACTTAAAGGTCATTATTTGTTTTTATCCTTAATATACTATAATTTTCTCATGAGTTTCTGTAACAATCTGGGAGAAAAATACTAGTAATTCTTCAGAAATATTATGTTCTTGATCAAATGTTTTGTTTGCTCTTTCATATCATAGGTGAAATATTACAGACATTTGGCACCTGATCACTTGCTTCAAATATGCCATCGACTTGGACCGCTTCTAGAGCAAGAAATTCCCCAAAGCGTCCCTGGAGTGCAGACGTTATTAGGAGCTGGCAGACAGTCTTTGCTTCGTACAAACAAAAGTATGAAAATTTTATGAGAGTTTTGAGACTTCTTGATATTTTATGCCTTTTTGTGTTTTTACATAAAAAACCTGCTTGCCTACTATTTTTTTTTTGTGTGTGTTAATTCTTAAAACAGGTTGCAAACATGTTGTATGGAAAGGATCTGCTCTTGCTGCACTACATTGTGGGAGGCCTCCAGAGTCCCCTGTAAATTATGGCAGTCCACCTAGTATAGGTAAGTCAGTTTTATTTTGTCGTTGCAGTTACAATGCCTAACTCCTAGGGTGATTCCTCATTGTGACGAAGAGGGCTAGGTAGCAGTCCTGTTCATATTTGTCCTTGTTTGTTTCATACAACTTACCCTTAGTATTACTTTTTTTTTATTAAGACTTTATGTTGCCATATTTACCAGTTTGTATAAGGATAAAAAAATTGGTGTTGTAAATTCATATACTAGTTCTGCTGATTTTTGTCCTTGAAGTATGAAATGGAATAAAAATATTTCAACAGCAAATACATGAAAATAAAACTATTATTCTTAAAATTGTAATAAAGCTGTCAGTGGATGAATAGTATGATACAGCAACTTAAAATTGGGGCAACATGGCCTGTACCCATTGTTGGGGGGAATAAGTCATGTAGATTGGTAATGGCTTTCCCTGGAAAGCTTTGAGTATCTGTGGAAGTTACACTTTCTGTTCTCTGGCCCATTCAGTAATTTTGTAGCCCTGCTGTAGTTTGCTGTGGTGCATCATGAAGCATGCATCTGCCATCTGTACTGTTGAAAAACTGAGAAGCTGGAGGTCAGGGTATTTATTTTTCTGTTTTAGGTCTTTTTAAGCTCTCATATAGTCACTCAAATGTGTTTGTTAGCTTTCAGCCTTTTAACAAGAAGATACATATTTTTTTCAATTGCAAGAAGAATCACGATGCATGGTGTGTTAGGAGCATCGTTTTTCTTTTTGTCATAGATAGGAGAAACGTGCAAAATAACTTGTGTCTTTGCATCTTTCTCTACTCATGTACAGGAAAGAGGGGATATGGTTGAGATGGAACTGCCAGTGTTTACTTATACAAAACCAGTAGTGGTTTATAACAAAACAATGGCTACAGAGATATGTGCAAATGTGGGAATAGAGTGGACACAGAATATCAAATTGATTGGTACTGGTCAGGTGCAGCTGGGGCAAAGACAAAGGTTTCAGTCTTGGCAAAAAAGACTGAATATGTATTGTGGGAACTAACAAGTAACAATGTACAAATATGTAGTCAGGTGCTTTTTGAAAACCAGGCATTTTTTATGTAACTTGCCATTACAGTTTCACAATCTCCGAAATCCTTTTGGAGGCTGTTAGTAGCGAATTTATGGAAATATATAAAATATTTAGAAGTAATTGAAACCTTGATTAGGGCTGTTTATGTTGTTTCTGTTGTTGAAGAAATTAAAAATCACCCCTCAAAAAGTATACCTTCACACTTCACCCAGAGAATTACAGTTTTCCTTTAACAGCTGAAGCAGAAACATGTTACAGTTGAGAAGCTCTTAGGTTGAACACAGCCAATTTTGGTGTTTGGTAAGGTGGCAGAGTATTTGCGGTCCTGATAGTCCTTCCTTTTTTAAAGCACAGGTGGCATGCTTTTTGTGGTATTTCTGTAGATGCTTGAAATATCGGAAGAAAACATGGTTTGCTGGGTGTTTAGAGATGAGTTTTCAGAACCTCCTCAGCTAGCATGTGTATTGGTCAGGGATGGTTCACTGAAATACTCGTGTAGCACCTGCATCCCTTCAATGTTGTTTTGTCTAGAGCCCTCAATTTGGTATTTCTGTAGAGAGCTTCTTCTGTGTTGTATTCTAGGTGTGGAGGAGAAAACGCTTGTTCTTGAGTGGAATAGTTCCCCTCTTGAGTGGCTGTGCATTGGCTTGAAGATTGTAAACTTGGAAAGTCTTGGGCTAGATTAGTAGCTATTTCTGCTATTTCTGCAAGGTGGCTGAAAGACTGAGCCTTTTAACAGCTCTGATTTCTTCAGTGGTTGCTTGACCTTTTCCTTTACTTGGGAATACGTTTTAAAACATGCTGGAGAACTTGGAGTGGAAAGGGACTGTTTTGCATTGTGCAGGAGCTTGCTTCATGGTGCATAGTTACTAAAGAGAGAAAGACTGTTGTATGAAATCCATGGCAGCTGGAGTTGAAAGAAAGTTGTAGAGTTGCCATGGTAGAGGAATTAAATATTAAAAAAAAAAGTACCCAACAACTTTCAGATTCTTTTTAAGGAAGAACAAGTGAGGCTTTCTAAACAAATGTTGTTTTTATTGAATCTCTTGCAGACCACTGAATATTTGCAAAATTACAGTTATTTCAACATAGCACTTTTTTTTCCCTGACCAATAATTTCCTTTTCCAAACATTGAGATAAGTGCTGGTAACTGAATGTTTTCAATTGCGGCATGTACTTGGATTTTTGGGATGTCTTATTCAGAGCTGTGTGTTAAGGTATTTGGTTTTGATTTATCCTATTCTAGTCTGATCCTGTCAATGAAATCATGAAATGGAATGACATTTCCTTTATAAATTGAGCTGAAACAGTTTTGTTCTGTTTCCTTAAATAGCTTCCATTTTCCCTTGGGAAGGCTGTATTTTATGTATTTGCCCAACAAAAAAAAAAGTGGGAACCTGGATACAATACACACTGATGCTAGAGAAACAGAAAAGATACCATGTTTCTGTCTTGTGCAGGAAAACCTAATTTATGTTTCGCTGAACATACAGAAATTTTTTTTTCCTAGCCTGACAAACCAGGGCAATTATGATGCTGATGGGATATTCTTTAGAATTAATTTTTTGTGTGTTATGCCAGCTGCCTGGTAGGTAGCTGGTTTACATGCAGTAAAAATACATCTGTAGTGTACAAATATATACTTTTCCAGAGAACTACACAATTTCTGTAGAACATACAAGGAGAAACAAAACTTGACTGCGGAATAAATTTTGTCTCGTTGCTATCACTTGTGCAAGCTATCTTACAAAAAGATGCTGAAGTGCTTAATTAAGTATAAAGATAGTTATGTCAAATGTCCCGTCTTCTTGGGTGTAGAAACAGGAAAAAAAACTTTTCTCCCCACCTCCAAGTAGTTTTCAGGAACTGTTGAAAAAGCACAGAACCAGAGCAAAAGCTCTGAGCTCAAACCTCTTGGGGAAGTTGGTCACTCAGGTGTGAAGACCTGAATGAGACTGGCTGTTCACTCCAGACAACAAAGAACGTTTTTACTGACTGGTGAATATATCTGCTTTTCAATAACAGAATTTTGTGGTCTTGCTGAATAGTCCACTTCCAGAAAAGTTCAGAGGCATTTTGCACTTTTATCACAGTGTCTCTAATTAAATAATGCTGCAGTTTTTGCTGGAAAGAGAATGTGAGATTCTGAAAGTAATGTAGATTTAGTGTCTTATTTTTAGACCTGTAAGCCCACCTGAGAGTGCTTTGTCTTACTACATTATTCTGTTAATTGTAGTAAAAAAAAACAAAACCAAAATCTGAAAGAAAAGATCACCTTGTGTTAGAGGATCTGTGTAAAATTAGCATCTTGTGCACAGGTCTCTATTCATGTCTAAAGTAAATTTCACTGAAGTGAATTACTTCTGTAATGGACGAAGAAATGAGGCTATAGACAGTACTTTGAGAAAATACAAGCTGAATAAATACATAGTGAAAGCAAGAGGGATTACATCGAACTCCAGCAAGAGTTTGGAAATGCCTGAGTTTGTAGAGCTTTGCTTCTTTTTACTTTATCCTTCCAAACATCTCACCTCCCAGCTCTCTGAAGTAGTTACCATTTGGCAGTTACTTTACATATAATATTAATTTGTTTAATAAAGTTTCAGATGTATATAGAATTTTTTTATATTTTCAGAAACGCTGAGTGAGGAATCAGTATACTTAATTAAATGCCCAGAGACAAGCTCTGGCTTGATGAAATTGCTAGCTTAACCACTTTACTTGGTTGACAGTCATCTTTAAGCCAGGGAATTCTTCTGTCCACTTCACAGTGCTCTCCCAGCAAAGAGCAGGCAATCTGTTGCGTTGTTTTCTTTCTACCTTCCAGCTTTTCTTCTATTCTTGTTGGTGACTTGCTGTAATAAAGCCCAACCAATGCTCTCTAACCCTTTCTAGTATGAAGTCTCATCCTCCTTCCCTCCCTCCCTTACGTATAGTTTGTGGCTCTCTGCAGCTGTTTAACTGTTCAAACCTTATCACTCTTTCTGTAATTAACACCTTGGTTCTTACTGACTCATTTCTGTGAGGCCAAGGCAAATTTAACCAAAGGCAGAAAACTGCTAATATGGCTAAACCAAGAGAGATAACAGACTTCTTGTCACGGGGTTTCTAAAATGACTGTTTTCCAAGTGCAGTTAAAATCAAGCTAAAATCGATTAGGATTAGAGACCACAAAAGGCCTGATAAGCTTTGGTGCTAGATATAGATAACAATCATCATAAGACAAGGCCTATAATTAGTCCAAAGTCATTATTAATAGTTAGTATGATGCCAACTTTCTTGGTTTTGCTTTCACCAGATGAATTCTGTTTTTTAATCTGCAGGAATTTATTTTTGAGAAGCAGCCTTTTTTAGTGTTTATCTGCATTCTGAGGGGAAAAAGAAAAAAAAATGCTGGTGTGCTAGCAAAGTCTACAGGCAACACATTGGAGTTGGCAGTGCTTGGAATAAAGGGTGGAATAGGTCAGTTAAAGAATGGATCACATGCCAAGGTCAATGAGAGTAAAATATAAATGTAGTTAAATGGAAGGCTGTATTGAAGACAATGGTGAATGTGAGAACTTTAAAACAGCATCAGAAACACGGTTTGGGTAGGTTATGGGCAGTGTTTAAACCTGTGGGAGATTGACTCTTCCCCTCTTCTCTGCTTGACCCCATCCCTCTCCAGTTGCATGATCTTGGTAAAAAGCATTCTTCTCCTAGAATGTAAATTCATAACATGCTTTTTTTCCCCATGTCAAACTACTTTATAATTTACTTTATTTTTTATCAGTTAGGGGATTTTCATATGTTTTAAGTTTTGATGAAGACCAGAAAGTGAGAAAAAAATCCAGTTTCTTGTTTTATGTTACCACAGTGTTGGCTCTAATTTCCTGCAGTAGTCTGATGATTACTGAACAAGGGGCATTTCACCTGTTGAGTTTTCCAGGGATATATGAGCTAGTAACGAGTTGCCCTTGATATGAAAATATCATCAGAAATACTGGTTTACGTTTGTTAAACTCAGTTTTCTTCAGTGCTTTATAAACAAAACAGAAATCGAAATTTTATGCTTTTTAAAGTTTGGCATAAATTCAGATGTATATTAAAAATTACATGCTTAAATGTAGTCACTGTTATCTTTATCTTAAACACTCTGTAGTTTTAATTTACGAACAGATCATATTTTAAAATTACACTTTTAGTTAAGCTTTCTTCTTTTTTTTTTTTGTAAGCTATACTTTCATTGGAAGGCATTGTAGTAGCTGTAGTTTCCAACAACAAATTTTATCTTGCATTAAGAGCAAAGAAAAGGTAACTTCTGAGTAGGTGAAGATTACTGTGTAAGGTCACTATTGTTGTGACAAATACCTTCCTAGTTCTCTTTATGTGGAAGTGTGGTTGAATATTTTTTGTTTGTTTTTTATTTTTCAGTTGTGTGGTGTTTTGTTGTTGGTAGACTGGATTATTTTTTGTAAGTGTAGGATGATTTGTCAGAAACCAAAACTAGATTTATCTCGTGACTGAACTAATCTTGGTTTCCTGCTGTTCTAAAGCACTCTGTTGGCAAGCAAAAGCTTTGTCATAAAGTAAACGCAAATGTAACCTTCTTGTAAAAGGAGAAGATGAAGATGATGTAGTAGAGTCTGAAGGCAGTAGAGGTGCATTGACTAGAAGTGCCTCTTTCCACAGCTTAAAGATCCTGCTCCTTCACAAGGCATCTTGAAAGCTTCCTTGAATCCTTGGGCTACATAGGCAGTTCACTGCAACGTTTCAGGGCTGCTCTTATGGCATGAGGCCAGTGGGCTTGGCAGTTGTCCATACCACTAAGTGCTTTTGCTCCTTATAGAGTAGCTACAATCCAGCTTGCATATTTAATGTAGTTTGACCTGTGCTGACTCATGAACTAGTGTCTGGTTGGCCTGGGCCAAGACCAAGTGCTGTGAGAGGTTTGTGGCTGTTTCAGTCTGTGCCCAGACGTCTGTCCTAGTCCTGCTCAGTTCACTAGTACCGGTCCCATATAGAGAATGACTGAGCAGAGTAGCCATGAAAGTATCTGCTACCTCTCTTGGCACAGAGAGATCTTGGTTTTCATAAGTGTGTGGTGCTGTGGACGCTGTTGGGTGTTGATGTTTTTATTTCTCACGTGTTGAGAAGATGGAGATTTGAAAATATTACCTACAGTGTATTGCCATTCTTTGGTCTAATGATGACATGGGGAGATGTTTCACTAGTATCAGTGTATCTGTGCATGTGAGCATTATATTATGTTGCTTTATCATTGCCTGAGTAGCAGTTTAAATTAATAACATTGGGATTTATTTCCTTTACTGAGGTTCTTGATGGAAGATTTCAGTTTTGTTAAGAGTGGATTTTTGCTCCTTGGCCTTCTTAGCTTTTATACTCAAAAAATAATCCCAAACTCTTTGAACAAAGTTGTGTTAGTCAAAACTAGAATTTGTGTATATATATTTTTGTTTGATAGGGTGGTGAGTTTTTGTCTGTGTAGCTGTAGTGAGTAGCAATATTCTTAAAAAAAAAAAAAAGGAAAAAAAATGTTGTCTTGCATATGCTGCCTTATTTCTCCTGATTTTTCTCACACTAGGTGTAAAGAGAGATGCATATGTTTGGGCACTTAAAGTTGGAAGTTTAATTTCATCTTTATGCTGATCTTTGCAGTTTGGCACTTTTTTTTTTTTTTTGCATGTCTGTATCACAGGCTACTTCTGTATGTTTCCCTAACTATAACAAAATGAGAAAATAACTGTAGTAAGTTGTTCATATGGCAAGTGGTCCGGTATTGAAATAGATTTTTGCATTCTGGAGAAGTATTTTAGTTTATGAACCCAGTATAAATGCTGTCTCTCCTTTTTCTTTCCCTATTTGGTAGTGGATACCCTGTTTTCAAGAAAACTAAATGGAAAGTACAGACTTGAACGCCTTGTTCCAACTGCAGTCTATCAACATATGAAGATGCACAAACGAATTTTAGGACACTTATCTTCTGTGTACTGTGTAACTTTCGATCGGACTGGCAGGCGGATATTTACTGTAAGTACAAGATCTTTATTTTTTTTTTAGATTTTTTTTTTTTTCTTAGAAATGCAGCTAGCGTGTCACCTAGCTGTTTCTAAAAGCTACATGTACTGATGTGGTGTATGAAGAGCAGATACGTGCTTTACTGTCATATATGCTTTCTAATAACCGTGCATGTTGGAATAGTTGTGGCGTGTATTTCTTAAGGCTAGATGTCACGGTGATCAGTGTACTTCAGTCAGATGATGCGATATTTTCAGTGGAAAGGAATTACTCTATATAGATTCTTTCATCTGGAATTATTGTATTTAGCAATTAAAAAAAAAAAGCAAAAGAATGGATGAATACCACGGAATTTAAAGTCAGAGTGGACAATAAGTATGTAATTAAAGATTATTTTATAACTTTTGTTAAATTTAGAGCATGATTATTAAGTATAACAGTTTGGTGATACACTTAGATTTGGTACAGGACATTAAAGGAAAATAGCTAAAAATTCATATGGTGTGTTGTAAAAAAAACAAACAAACAAAAAAACAGCCCAAACCCAAAACCTTACTTCACAATGGATTGTCTTTGAGGTCTCAGGACCATTATTTTTGTGTCAGCGTTCTTAGTATTTTTAGGTACTTGGGTTGTTTTTGTTGTTGGTACTGAAATTGCAAGTTTCCTAAGGAAGGGAATGGTAAAACCAGATAGTTGTCAGTGTTCAGAGGTCTTAGTAAGTAGTCAATTTTAGCAGTGTGAGAGATCTCATAAACATACCCACTGTGCCAGTCTGGGATGCTTTGGCTGCATTTATTACCTTCCCCACAAACAGTGGATGTATCTGATAGCTTCGTCAATGTAGGAGCAAAAGTGTCCTTTGTAACCTCATGGCAGATAACTCCAACAATGCAGGTTGAAGTACAGTTCAGTTTTCTTCATGTATTGCAGTCCTAACTTCCAAAATTCTTTCAAGGCAGTGGTAAATATGATTCGCCTTTTCACCTGCATACATTTAGCTTTGTTATGTGGAGGGATGCGTGGCTGCAGGCATGGGACACCTGCAATGTTTTGAACAGACATGTTTATTTGTTCACTTGTTACTTCAGGCATGCTAGACTTTTTTCATATTTCTTTAGCTTTCATCAGCAAGCTCAAGTCCCTCAGCAGTCATAGGCATTAAAATCTTACATCCTGTAGTTTATGCATGATTAATCTGTTGGGAAAAGGGCACTCTGATGCAGGCTTGTTTTACATATGACGTGGTAGAATGGTTCAGAGATGTAGTGTACTGAGTATACAAATCTACTATGCTCATCTTGTTCACCTCTAAGTAAAAACTTCTGTTTGTGCTTCCTAGATGAATTGCATAAAACTCTATGGTCTTCTGATTCTTAATTTTCTTAAAACTTCCCACGCTCCTAAAAGTCTGTCTTCTTCCAGAGATACGCTAAACTTTCTCTTGCGAGTGTCTGCAACGAACATTCCTTGTTGCGCATTTCCTGGCTTTTTGCAGTCTGATGTGAAAGTGATTAAAGAGGGAGAATTCTCTTGGCTGTGTCAGCAGTTTGTTTCTGACAGAAATGTAGAACCTGAAATAAAATGGAGGGAGCAGTATTGCTTCTGCAGCCTCAGAGCTTTGCTGGCAGTCCTTTGCTGACAGATACACCAGTGTCCTGGTATGATTGCTTGAGAAATCTCCCCAGTTTGGATTCTGAATACTTCAATCTAGTGTTGAATAAAGTGTCTGTAGAAATTAGTTGTGTTGGTGAATTTTCGTCTTGGAGGATCTGGGACAAAACTTCTTACCTATGGGCTCTCAGCTAAATCAAATACAGTTTGTGGAAGTGTTAAGGTGATGTCAGGAAATGGAAAACCAATGGATTGTATTCCATGGTCTGTTAAAATCCAAGTTGCTGTAGCTGGCGTGAGGTAGTCAGTGAATAAACAGACATAAAATGTCGTCTTGTAATTACATCTGTATAATGAAATGTTGCCAGTTCTTTTCAATCTAGACCACTACAATTTCTAAAGTTTCTAGCATAGTAAGTAGAAATAGTAATTTATAATAACAAGTGAGCCAAACTTCGTTCCAGGCATGTCTGCTGCTAGCATGTAAATTTGTGCTGATCTTACTGTACATTATTACTCTACAACCTCCAACCTTCAGTGTAACATTAGCTAGGTAAGAGCTTGGTTTAGATTTATAATTTGTTCTAGAAGACACATCATAACTATTTCTCTTTCCTCCTCCTGACCTCTAAAGGATTGAAAGCCTCTAAACCCACGTTATTTCTGCTTCAAATTAAAAGGAAAAAATAGTGATCTCAGCACACTTTTGAGTCATACTCTTCTGGGAGATGTTATCTTTGCTAGGAAGAAGATGCTCTTAGTTTGCCTAAAGGCAGTGAAAACAGGACATTATGCAGTATTCCTACTAGCTAGAAGGTCATGGAATGACTATTTCTATATATATTCTTCAGAAATTTAATGTGAAATTCATTAAAGATCAACCTCTTACCTGTTCTAATTTTTGTTTTTCTTCTCCTGAATATACAATAGTACTTTTAAAATACAAACTGTGTTGTCTTGTTAATTTAGTAGAATTTTAAAATAACCTACCTTTAAGGCATCTTTAGCTGTGCCGTTGCAAGTAAATGACCTATCATCCGTCAGTGAAGAAACCCAAATTTTTTCTGAGACTGTGTATTCTAGATCTCTTAGAAGGTGTGACTTTCAGAACTCACACAGGGTGGTAGAAACAAGCATTGTCATCTCTCATTCCTGCATTACTTATTTTCCTGACTGGAAAGAAGGATGAGCATCTTTTACCCCACCTTGATTTTCCTGTCTCCTCTGAGGTCACTCTTTCTAGGGAATAATAAAAAGCATTGTGTAAGACTTCCAACCCTAGATAAATTTGTATGTTTGTTGACAGTTTAATTTTAGCTCACAGGTCTATGTAATGGTAGGAAAGTCAACTAGTTATACCCCATACCTTGGTGCTGCTTCTAAGCTTCACTTTTCACAAATGCTTTTTAATGGGTATATAATTTGTAGCAATTGTAGATGTAACCTTGAAAACATGAGCTAGGGTGTAAGCCAATGCCCTTGCTAGTAGAACTGCAACAGTATTTTCAGAATTGTGAATTGTCCCTTTGTTTCAGGTAGAATACACTGAGTTTATTTGAACTCTAATGTTTGATAATTTTTTGCATCTTGCAAAGATGCAGAATTTATGATTTACTTTAGCGTTATTTTTTCTTTTTCCTCCTGTTTTTTCTTGTTGGGGGTTTTTGTTTTGTTTTGGGTTTTTTGTTTGCTTTGTATTTGTTTTCTTGCTGAGACTTGCTAACAGTCATTTAATTTTTCTCTGCAGTGGACATGTATAACACATGCTTCCATAGCTAAACTATAGGCAGCTGGTGGAGTGCAGGCTGGCTTTATGCTGATCTTGTTCCCTTGGTTTGCTGCTATTAAATAAACTTCTGAGGACCCTCCAGGTGGCATTAGGTCCCAGAACTAGTTTTACTTGATTTCACATCTTTGTTGATATGTAGGTTGCTCTCCATCAGTTGCGTTCTGCATGCAGTATTTTAGGGCTCTCATGTTGTCAGGTTTGGTTTATTGGTTGTCTTTTTTTTTTTTTTCCTTCCTTCCTCCTTTCTGTGCTTTGAACAATCTGTTCATTCAGTAAAATCACTGCAGGCTGTAAGCTTACTGTGAAGTCAGTAGCTTATTCATAATTTGGATCTGTACAATGTGAGAATTGCAGAAATATGTTTTATGTAATGTGTATAGTTCTGTAGGCAGTATTTTTTTTTTGTGTGGGGTTTTTTTTATTTTATTTTATTTGTGCAGCTCCAAGAAAAACAGAGCTGGTGGTTTGAGATTTCCAGAGTATGATGCAATTAATATTAATGGTTTGGTTCTATTCTCATGCATACACTGCTTTGAGAGAGATAAATCCTCATGTGAGCGATTTCCACCCCCTTGAGTGTTTTGGAAGTTGTGTGTTCCTTATTCCATGCTCAGGTCTCTCTCTTAAGTGGTGATGCTGTTGTTTGTCAGTATCATTTTTAGACACACATGCACACACTATTTGTCTTCTCTGCTTCTTGGGGATTTTTGGTGATGAATGTACTTTCGAGAAGAAAATACAAGCTTCTTCATAATCTTAAGACTAACATCATGATTACAGTAGAACAGAATGAGCTGATGTTGTTATTCAGGTAATCATTGCATCATATAGGTGTAGACTTTGAACCTTTCAAAGTTTTAGATACATAACGTGCAAATCTGAACTAGAAACAGAGGAAGAGTTACCAAAACTTACTGAGTAGCATGGAGAGAAAACCCCCAAAAGACCAAATCCGACTGTTTTTTAGAGTGCTTGCATGTTTGTTTAAAGGAAGCAAAAACAATCTGCTTACAGATTTACAAGCAGAGTTTAGGGAATAAAAGGAGCCTTTTTTCTCCTCTGAACTACTTGCAAAGCTGTAAACAACGAGTTTACTAGTTCTGTTGTAAATCCGTGTTAACTTGTTCATTCGAATTGATTTGGAAGTGTGCATTACTCAGCTTGTTTACCAACTTCTTTCCTGTTTCTTTTGCCTTCTCTTTACTTTCTCAGCAACTGAGTAGATGTGACTAATTTAAGCTATAAGTGAAATTAGCCTGTGTGTATGATTGTCAAAAAAATTTATGACTGAGCTAATACTTTAAACATTTTTTAACAAATAACACCGTTCTTCTTTCAAGGAACTTGGAGTGAGATTTGTAGCATTTTCAAAAGCACTAAATGCTAACAAGTACATTTAAAAAATATAAGATTAATGTTTAGAGATGAGTTGGAGTTGTGGCTCTGTCCAAAGCTTTGAAAAATGATGCCTGTTATTAAAGTGCTTTAGCATGTTTGAAGATACAGAACTTAGAGTATAAAAGCAAAGAGGTGGTTTGAAAATTGTGCAGTTCTGGTTTTTGAGTACTTCTTAGTTTTGGGTTTTTTTCACCTTCTTATAACTGCATTAACAGCGTGACTTCCCATTAGAACAACTTTACCGAGGGTTTTGGCATTTTCCAACCTGTAGGGTTGTTGAAAGTGTTCGTGGAAGAGGAAGCTTTTTGTTATGTATACCGAGGTATGTGCAAAGCAGAGTAAGAGGCAAAGAGGTGCCAGAAGCATCATTCCTAACAGGATGGCCAGCCAGTCTGGTGAGGAGAGTAGGAGTGATGCAGGAGGGAGACTGCAAACCACAGTCATGAGATGAAGTTGTAAACTTTGTGTGTAAGCAGAGAATGTGGGGTGAAGTAGACAGGAGAAACCCTGAAAACAACCAAAAGGGTCCTTGAGACAAGAAGGAAAGTATGGTGCAAAGTAGACTCTTTGGTTGAGGAGGATCAGGCTAAGGAATGTTTAAATGAACTGATCATACATGAGACTTGATGGAAGACCCAAGCAGGTACTGAGAGCACTGTCCAGTGTCCTTGTGAGGCCATTTGTGGTTACATTTGAAAGGCCATGGTGATCGGGAGAGGTTCTCAAGGACTAAAAAGAGAGCATGTCACTCTTCTCTTGAAGGGCAAAAAGGTTGTTCTAGGGCACTAGGGACCATTTATCTTCATCTCTCTCACCTGAGGTGGTGATAGCAAATTCTCCTTAAACATACTAACAGTAAGAAGGTGATCAGCATAGATCTCTGAAGGGGAAATCATTCCTGTCCAACTTGAGAACCTTATGATGAAGTCACTAAGCTGAATGAAGGGCAGGAGTGGATGCTGCTTTCCCTGAGGCTTTCAGTGGGGTCTCCCACAGCATCCTCACTCACAAGCTGATCAAGTACAGGCTAAAGAAGTGGACAGTGCAATTAAAAATGGCCTAAACTGCCAAATTTGAAGGGTTGTGCTTAGCAACCCGAAGTTCAGCTGGACACTGGCCCTTAGGGGTGTACCACTGTGCTTGGTACTGAGGCTAGTATTTTTTAATGTTTTCTTTAAGGACAAGGACAAGATGAGTAAATGTGCAGAAGAAAACAAAATGGGAATGGTTGATACATCATGCTGGGCAACTTGCTCTGCCCCTATTTGAGCAGGATGACTGGAGTAGACAAGCTTCAGTGGTCCTTTTCGCTTCTCAGTGGCTGTGATTCTGTCTGTCCATTTGCTGAACTGTACAGACTCCAGTTGTCTTCCCTGGGCTGGCACTGTAGCAATCAGATAAGCAGATAGGCAGTCAGATAAGCAGACAGATAAAGCAGACAGACGTGTGCCACAGAATCTCACCATGGAAGACTTGTGCATAAGTAGAAATAACATAGACTTGTATAGTTGCTCTCCTTACCCAAGAGACAGAAAATGAAATTATCAAGTGTCCTTTATTACCTCCTTTGTCAAACAGACAGGTCCCTTTAACGGTCCCTCTTATGACAAAGTTTTTAACAGTAGTTGCTACAAGTAGCAGCCAGTTTCTACCCAAGAGGGCACAAGGGAATAGTCCTTGGTTGAGTGCTGAGGTTAACTGTTCAGAGTGATGCTTTTCTGTACTGCTGGTTGCTCAGCCTCAGTGGCCTTGGAGGACCAAAGAGAAATCTGAAATCTCAAGTTGTTGAAAGTGAGTATGCAGTGACACAGAATTTGTTTGGCAGCCTTAATTGGAAGCTCAGAAGTTTATGCCAAAAATAACTAGGGCAGAGGTTTGGGAAATGTTATTCCCATATCTTTGCATTCATAGGTGCATCAAAGAGGGTAACTGCCTGTGAGTAAGAAGCAACTTCTTCACTAAACAAAACATAAGCCTGAGGAAATTGTCTGGTTTGCAGGGTACTGCTACAAATGAGAATGGATGTGCAACTGTTAGGTAACTGCAGGTATGCTGTTCTCATCCTGTTCCCAGACAGTAATTTTGAATCGGAACTAATGTAATGACCAAAATTTAGCTACCTTTTCAAGTAGAGAATGTTTTATGGGTGTTTTTAAATTACAACATAAAGTTGCTGTCAAAGTTATGTGAGTGTAAACTAAAGAGTGTAATAAATTTGGGAAATACATGTTTTTACCAGTTTACAAAAGCTGTGATGTTGAAAATGGTATTAGTAGCCTCAATTTTTTTTTTTTTTAGACACTTGGTTGTTAGCCACTCATGTTCACTGCATGCTTACTAGTCTTAAATCTGGCTGCTGGTTCCTGTACTTTTGATTTTTTTTTTCTTTTTTTTTAATTTTTTTTTATGAAATGTAAATGGTAGTGTTGCCCTGCCTTCTGACTTCTTTAAAGAATAAATACTAGGTATACTTGTGCAGGGGCACTGAAAGTAGGCAGAAGTGAAAACACCCAGGTGAATTCTTTTTGTAATAGTGGTGTCATATTGTAACTTGCTCTGTGTGTCCAGTGCTCCAGGTATTAAAAGCCGACACCCTGCTTTGTATTGATTCTGAACCTAAGCAAATGAATGAAATGTTTACAGTGAATCTCTTTTGACACCGTCTCTGTGTGAGTTCAAATGCTGTTTGTTGAGCAAGGTGCAGTGATAATTGAGACTTTCAGGGAGGCACAGGAATGCAGTGAGAAATGGACTGAGTTACAAACCTTTTGCTAGGACTGCAGATTTGTTGTATGCAGGCAAGCAGCTGTTAGAGATGTTGGAAGACCTGAAAAATGTGATTTAAGTGTGAATAGGTAGGTGAATCCTCTGAAGTTTGTTGAGAGAAGGGTCATTTCAGCATGTGCTCATGTGAGTATCGAAGAACATTTATAGTACTTGATAATGGAATAGCTGTTCATACAGGCTCCTTCACTCACTCACTGTATATTATTCATGCTCTGCAAGGGCATGAAGATAAACTGGGAAGATAAGGAACATAAGTGGGATTAATGCTAAATGACAAACACCTGTACCAACACATAATTCATTTTCATTTTTAATGTAAATTTTAATGCATTGAAACAGTTTCCTCAGTTTGTGCTGGAGTTTTGGAAAAAGTGTCTTACTGAAAAGAATAAATCTATCTTGCTGGAGGATTTCTGATCTGTGTAACTGCATCATGCTTTGCATATACCTGAATGCAGCCTGGAAAACCATTAAAACGTGGGGGGTGATATTTTTGTATGCCGCTAGTTCTGTTTTTCAGTTCATTGTGTTAGTTAACTGCAACATCAAAACAGCTGATGGTGTGGTTGAAATGATTTCTACTTTACTTCTAGGGGTCAGATGATTGCCTTGTAAAAATCTGGGCAACAGATGATGGAAGGTTGTTGGCCACCCTGAGAGGGCATGCAGCTGAAATATCTGATATGGCAGTGAACTATGAAAACACCATGATAGCTGCTGGAAGCTGTGATAAAATGATCCGAGTTTGGTGCCTTCGAACTTGTGCACCCTTAGCAGTTCTGCAGGGCCACAGTGCATCTATCACATCCTTACAGGTAGGTTTTTGCTTTGCAAACTCACCTGAGTAATAAAATATATCATTTGAGTGTAAAAAAGGAACCACCCAAGAGTGTTCTGTGTAATAAAAGTGCATGCCTGGCAACTAAGCAGTGAAGTGAGAAGGAATTTTCATGGTACACATTGTGAAATAACATGTGTTTATTGTCAAAATGCCTGACCCTTGAAGAATGCCAGACATAATCCTTGTTCAAAAACATTGCATGATGCATGTGGGTAGTTCTGTTTTGAAGTATCATTCCTTTGCAGGCTGTGATTCTGAGCGTGGGTATGTTGGAGTAGAAACTGCAGTCACTGCTCAGTGCTTCGGTTTCTGTTTAGAGTCGCACACTGTTACACAACTTGGGTTGTGGGGAGGGAGAACCCAGAGTGCTTTGTTGAGTAGCACAGAAGGGTTGTTCTGAAGGAAGAGCGTGACTGTGAGCAGCATTGTGTTTGTTATTATGGTGTTCATTGCAATTTATTTTCCTTTGTGTTTTGGTGGTGTGTTTTTGTTTGGGTTTTTTTGAGAATTCAATGACTTGAGGAACTTCTTAGCACATCTGGAACACATTAACAGGAGACCTTTTTTTCTCCCCTTCCCCCCCCCCNGTTCTCTCCACTGTGCAGTGGCTCAAAGAGATACTTATCTTCAACCGGGGCAGATGGAACAATATGCTTTTGGCTGTGGGATGCTGGCACCCTTAAAATAAAGTTAGTCGCTATTTTATTTGTTTTGTTTTGGTTTGTTTTTTCCCCTAATTAATAATGATGTACCAATGTTGGAGAACAATTTGACTAAACCTGTCTAAAATTTGACTAAACCAGAACTTGTTACTGACTGGTTCACAGTGATTGTTTGGTATAATGCATTTCTGTTGTAGCTGTGGCTTTCTTTTAACTACTAAATTGATGATAAAACATTTTGTGAAGTAAGTAACTGTACATTCAGTTTTACTGTATCTCTGTTAATTTAATATTAAAAAGGTGGGTGAATTTGGGGTGGTTTTTTTGTAGCACAGTGTCAAATCTGGCACTTCTTTTTTAATCTCAAATGAAGTGGAAAATTATGTTGATAAAATGATTACACTTGAACCGCTATCTTTTTTTTTTTATTGGAATGCGCTAGTATAAATTAGGGCAGTGTATTTTTTGTTTGTTTTTTTCCATATCTCTGTTAACTTTTCACAGTTTCTCTTTACTATAGCGTGGCAGAAGTTAGAATTCTTGGACAGCTGTGTATTGGTGGCTGAAATTGAGCCTGAAGATTCTGCCTTCAAGATGCTAAAACTTTTGTCAAGACCCTCAGATAGAATTTCTTTTAAAATTAACTTCTTCAGTGGCTTTCAAATGCTCTTTGCTGCTTCTCTTTATTTATCACATAGCATGTATAACTTAAAATTGGAAGTAGTTGTTTTAGTAATCACTAGTGTTTTAGTGGTAGGGGTGGGGTGTGTGTTCCTACGAATATTTTCTCCTGATAGGTAGGTTCCATTTCTTGTTGTTTTGGTAATTGATAGATTTTTTTTTTTTTTTTGCAGTGTGCCTGATTTGTAAACCTTTGGAACCCNGGGTGTGTCCCGTTTTTTGTTTTTTTGGAATTTAATAGTTTTTTTTTTTTTTTTGCAGTGTGCCTGATTTGTAAACCTTTGGAACCCACATGTTTCTCTAATGTTTTTGCTTTTTTCTTAAGTAAATTTTGAGACTGTGGAATTAAATTTTGAAACAAATTCTGACATTACAGTATAGCGGATTTCATGAGACTAGTGGGTTATGCTATGTGAACTTGGAGATGAATGTTTAGAAATCATGAATGTTTGGATGAATCATGGAGTTGAATGGGATTTGGCTTGAAGTAAAATTTAAGAGTAAGGAAGCTGGTGTCAGTTACAGTTGGAGATTCTTGACAGATTATTTTCTATGATAATATATAAGTGTAGAATAAAAATTTTCAATGAGATACACTCGGCGAGTATTAAAAGAATAAAAGATTTCTGAGCAATGCTTTCATGTGTAAGTAGTTTCAGCAGATGTGATCAGAGTGTGGCACTGAGAAAACAGATCAGTTCGGCTGCTTATGCAGTGCATGGCAAGGAAGTGGTCTGGTAACCCATGTCAGGCCAGTGATTCATGGTGCTTGATGATAGAGTGCAGAGTAAACCATCTTTCTTTTCTGGAAATTTTTTATATGTTGTGCTTGAGTAGACAGAGGAACCCTGTAAACTTGAGTTTCTTCAGTCAGGAAAAGATGAACATGTGAAGACCAGACTTGTATAGCCGTGAGTGTCTTGAGGAGGGCATTGTATGGCCAATCTGCTCGTTGGCTTTTACTGTATTGGAGAGGGTATCAAGTGAAGGTAGCCAATTCCAAGTGGGAAGGAGATGGTTCTTTACAAAATCCGCAGTTAAGTTTTGTAACTCTGCTGCAGGGTATTTACACGTTACATGAAGATATTAAAAAGCATCGCTGTGTGCTTTTTTCTGCTCTTACACATCCGTTTTTGGCTACTTTGGAGGCAGGTTACTGGTCTTAGATCTTTGCTTGAACTTAAAGGATCTATTTCGTATTTGAAGTAACTGCTCCTTTTTGATCCAGACTAAAACGTGATAAAAATATGGTAAAGTCTAAATAAGAAACAGATAGGTCCTTTGGGACTGAAACTTCATTTAGCTCTTCCTGAATCAAACAGTTCAGAGGAATATCTTATTTAGAGGAAGTTTTGCTTAATGTGCAAAACTCTAAACACATCTGACTGTGGTTGTCAAGCTTATTCCAGTAAACCAAAATAAATGATACCGGAAAGCTGACTCTGGTGTCATTTTCCACAAGGAGACCACATTGTTTGGACAGTGTTGTCTCAGTAATGGGTGTATGTTGTCATAACAGTTTTCAATAAGGTGATTTCACTTCCTTACACCTTTAGATCTGGATCTGCTTCCAGAGCTGCAAAAGCATGGCAGGTTCCCTCCACATCCATTCAGTAATGTGGTGGACAAAAACAAGTACTGGAAAGCAAAAGCATCAAAGGAAAGAAAGATTGCTGTTAATTTTTTTTTTTCATAAGGCATTTTGTGAGGTTTCGTTTTATTTTGTTTGTTTTTTTTTAAAGTCACATGTAGGCCACCCAGAAGACACAATAAGTGGTGGGGTGGGAAGATTGTCCTTCCTTTTATCACTATAGTAAGAAAGGTTTGATTCTCTTCAGTATATTTAAAAAAGGGGAAAGCTGGCAGAGAAAATAAGATCACTCACTGCAGTTATGCAGGCTCTGTGCATGCTGCCTTCTGTTCCAGTACTACTCCCAGCCCAGAGAGGAGAAATGGGAGCTTTCAAGCAAGACTAAAAGATCTGAATTCTGCAGGTGAATGGTGCTGCCACATGCTTAAATCTGAGCTTTTCTTCATGCTCTTCCTGAGCTTTACCACAGCCTGTCCTTCAAGAATATAATTGCTGTCATCAAAAAAAGCTTGTTACTAAACAGTCCAATACTTTTAAATTTCAATACTTTACCACCAGTTCAAATTCTAGATGCTTAAAAGAAAAAAAAAAACAACCAAAAACCACAAAACCAAAAAGCAACCACCATACATTCCCCCCCACCCCCCGAGCTTTATATACTCAGCACTACTTGAATCATCTGGCAGTGAGTTTATAGAGTATGAGCTGTTGAGGAGCCTCATGATGATCATGTGGTTGACTAATTTCAAGATGATTGGCAGTACTTTGCTGAACTCCTTCATGAAATAAGGGAAAGGCAGCATGTTCAGTGCGCTCTCAAATTAAAAACCAGTTCTGTTCTTAAATGTGCTGAAAACTGTTTCAGTGAAACCCAGCTTGGATGATGAAGTCTACTGGATCACCTCCTTTGTCTAACTGAAAATTAGACTGCTGACCACAAAATTCTCATGTTGTTCAAAGGAGAGTGAGCCTTGTTTGCGTGCTTCTGTGACTAGTGTGGATCCACATTCTTCAGTATCATAGAGCCTTCTGTGTGCTCCTCTTCTTTCAGTGAAGAGGTTTCTGACCAGGCAGTTAACCATGGATGCCTAAAGGCAGTAATACTCCAGGGAGATTACTTTGCTTTCAGAAATGGTAAAGTTGATGGTTGATGCAAGTAAGGAGGTCAAGGAATGTGTCCCCAGCAAGATGGGGAAAAAACCTAAAAACTTAGTCAGTCAAGACTGCCCATATTTATCTCCTGTTAGTATTCTGGAGGGTGATAGTGAATACAAGAGTTGGATGCTGCATCAGTTGATAGTAAGGAGAAGAGAGAAATTCAGCCTCCTGTCATCAGCAATTGAAGAATAATCTGCCTCAGGTTTAAAGGAGAATTATTGCAATTGGTCAGTGCATCAAAATTAAATTAATTGCACTGCAAAATATTTGTGTATGTATTCCCATGCCTCTGAGAAAAATGCTGAGTTTTTTTAATTCTGTTTGGATCACAAGTTGCCAGTGTTGGGCTGTTACTGTGAGATCATATGAATAGGGCAGTAGAACTGCCCAACAGACTTTGGTAGAGGAGCTTGCTATACTTTTTTTCTTTTCTCCCCCCCTCCATGATTTTAAAAGAGGAAAAAGACTTAGGAAAAATATGTGCTGATGACTGACATTCCAGTTTTGGACAAGATGTTGATTTCTCAGTTGTCATCAGTGTGGTGTGATACATCTCATCTGCTTTCTTAAGCAGAAGGCACCTGGTGTTAAAGGCGCTGATCATACATCAGAATACAGATGTGCTGAACCATATTTGTTAGCTTCTGAACAAAGATTTAATTTGGAGGGGCTATATCACACAGCTGTTTTCTGGGAAGAAGTCTTTCTCAAGACACTGCGTGTCCAGAGTAAGGTTAGCCTGCAGGACTTGGATTAGGTAACCATTCCTGCACTATTGCTGCGTTTTGAAGATGAACGTGAGGTGTTGATATGGGTGAGCATGTCCCTTACTTAAGGTACTTAAGCCAATATGCCTCCTCATTTGGTGCTTTCAGTGCAGATGACTTTTTGACAGCAGCCCTTCTCGTTTCTGGGTTTGTGTTGAACTTAGTACAAGCCGCCTCTTGGAGGCAAACGGATTATTAGGGCTTTTCTGGACTTGTCTGTGAAATGCGTGCGAGGGTATTTTAGTGCATTCCAATTGCTTAATAGTTGGATTGAGAATGCATTGTAAAGCAAAACAATTAGCATGGAGTTTGTATGTTGCAAGAAATTACGTTTTTGTCCCCTTCCCTTGCTTCCCCAAAATACTGATTGTTCAGCTCATTTTGCAAAGAACAGTCTGCTCTATTCTAAAAGAATGCCATAATCTATTGTCTCCTAATGCCTAAAATAACACACATTAGAGAGACATAAGTTGGAGGATTTAACTTGGTTGTCCAAACTAGACTGTAAGTGCATACTTGCTCTGTTTTGCAGCTTTCCTATCTCCAAAGACAGAGTTCACAAACCACAATGGAAGAAAACAGCTGTCTATTTATCTATTTACACTTGCTCCAAATTATGTAAGCTGCATATTGAATCATCTGATGGTTCTTTTAATGTTAGTATCTCAGTTAAGAAGGGTTTCAACTGTTTTGTAGAATAGAACTTTGTCTTGTTTAGTGTATCCCATTGTGAAGTTTCGTTGTCATGAGTGTGCACCTTAAAAACCTCTAGAGGAAAGTTCACAGAAACAGCCTGTACCGAGCAGACAGTTTGGAGAAAGATTTCTTAACTGGTGTTCCTGGTGTTTGTTCCTTTGCTTTATGCATGGGCACCACTGAGGTTTAATACTTACTACTTTCTTGGAGGTGGCAATAGTTGGTTAGTGGAGAAAGGTCTCTTGGGCATCTGCCTTTAGCTGAAATGAATTCTATGAACCATTTTGCTTTCTAAAGAGAAAAATTTGGATGTTATGAATATGGATTTTTTATATTAAAAGAAATCTTTAGTGATGACACTTGTGGGTGTAATGCTGCTGTTCTCTAGTAAGTTTATTCTTTGAGTGAAGATTGCAGATGGCATACTATGCAAGACCACCTACTGATTTGAGGTTGCTGCAGTGCATGAGCAGAACTGAAGTAACGATTGAAGAACCAGATCTGATTTGTTTTGGTTTTATACGCTCTTAAAGTGCCAGATCCACTGAAGCTTTAATTTTGTGTGCACATCAGGTTCTGAATGCCGAAAAGAAAGCACAGGCCATGAAGTAAAATTCCTTACAGACTTCTAGCCATTGTCCTGGCATTCTTTGGCATTATTTGAAACTGGCCCACAAAGAGCCTATGTCCTCTGAAGAAACTGGTATATTCTAATGCTGTGAAAAACTATGAATAGGTTTAAATTTCTTTTGTATTCTTTCTATAAAGAGCCCAAACCTCTGTTTCTCTCTTGTAAAAGCAGCCGTGTGCTGCAAGAGAAAACCAGAGTTCCAGTACACCCAGTGGTTTAAAACTGAACATTGTGGGCAACTGGCTCTAGTGTCTTCTGTTGAGTTTTGCCAGTGACTTAAGGGAGCATGTTTTGTGTAGCAATATTTGAGGGGAAATGGGATTTAACTTGTGATACAACTCTCCTTGATACATGGATTACTTAGTCCATCTGGATGCCTTAGCTTCCTAAAGATCAGATCATGAAGCATAGTCACACAGAATTGTTTATAGATGGGCAGCCATCTGTTCCTTCATATTTAATTTTGTTCTTCTGTGCTTTTTTCTAAGATACTGACTTATTTTTTGAAGGCCTATTAAGAAATTATTTAACTGTTTCTTTATTTGTAGCCCAAGGCCAGCAAAGTTTACAGAACGCCCCCGGCCTGGAGTCCAAATGATCTGTTCTTCTTTTAGTGCCGGTAAAAGGATTTTTTCCTTTTTCTTCTCCACCCTCCCCTGTATCACCATAAGTCATTTGGAGAGTAAAATGAATATAGTTACTGTAGGATATTTATTGTTAATAAGGTGGAATTGAGTTAAAGTAGCTATTAAAAAAAACCCAAATATTTAAAATAGAAGTTCAGAATCAACGCGTTAATGTTTGGTGAAATGGAAATTCTTGAAAATAATTAAATATACCATGTTGAAAGTAAGTCTCTTATCACTCAGTTTTTCCTAAAGCACATTGCATAACTTTTTCTCAGAGTGATTCTGAGAGTTGGCTTTATTTTAGAGGGAATTTATAGGAATTGGAACAAGAAGGTGTTGATTACCATGTTCTCATGATCTGAATATTATTGATTCCAGAGTTGGCAAATGAAAAATGCAGCATAAGTAATTGGATAAAATATCAAAATAACAGAAACCTATTTTTTAGAAAGTGTACTTGGGCTCTAGTTCCATTCAGTTTTTAAGATTGAGGCTTCTAAAAGCTTAGTTGCGAACAAATTACTGTAGTTTGCTAATATTTCAGATATGTCAGTTCGCAGATGCATGTTTATCTCACAGCAAATATGAGGTAACTCAACTCCAGTTTAACTTCTTAGTTTCTAAACCTTGGTTTTGCTTAAAGGTCGAGTATAGGCATAGCTGGAAAGATACATCTATAAATTTAAGGAAAGAAGTTCAAGTATTTGATGTTGCAGCCATTTGAAAATGCTGTAATAACATTAGATTGCCCTTTTTTCTAAGACTTATCTGTTTGTTTTTCTCAGGTGGAATGTTTTTGGCCACTGGGAGTACAGATCACATCATTAGGGTTTATTTCTTTGGATCAGGTCAGCCAGAGAAGATATCAGAGTTGGAGTTTCATACTGTAAATACTTTTTTAAAATTACATATGTGTCTGATTAAAATAATAAATGGGATAAATTTGCATAATTTTGAAAAATAATTTATCTTTCTTTTTGTACTCTTTTTATATAGGACAAAGTTGACAGCATTCAGTTTTCAAATAGCAGTAGCAGGTAAGCATACAATTTACTTATACAGAGCTAGTTTTTCAACCTTGTGGGCATTTGTAAATACCACTTTCCAGAAGTAGTTATTTTTTTTAAAAAAATAATTAAAAGGCTTTCTGTTTTGAGGTTCATCCAGTAATATCATCTATAACTGTTATCTCACTATTTTGCTTTAGTAATATCCTTTCAGTTTTACAATTGCTTTCAATTAATGATTTTAAAGTTTTTTTGAATATGCCACAATTAAGGAGTATAAAACCCCCTTGAAATTTCTTGAGAAATCTGTATTCATATATAAATACGTGCATTTTTAGGTATTTTGAAATTACTTAAACCTTTCTTCAGGTAAGTGACTGCTGGATACAGGAAAATGCCAGGCTAGATCTAATGTGTTTTAATGTTTCACTTTTAAATTCTGGGTGTTGGATGTGAAGGATGCTGAAGAAAACAGTTCATTATGAAGCTTCTGATGCTTCATTTAGGTGGTGTTCTAATGTACACTCTTACTATAATACAAATAGTTGTAAACTGAGCTTCATTGTGCTTCACCCACCTTTCTCCTCCTACTTCTGCACCCCAAACAGGGGAAGAAAAATGTGGGGGAGAAACTCAATCTGGGAAACACTTTTTCAGATGATTCTCATAATATTTACTTAACATACGGTGCTAGCTCAATAGAAATAGTTTTTGTTTGTTTTAAATCATGTTTCTAGTTCTGTTTTCAGGGTTCTTCTGGCCCCTTTTTATCCCTTCAGTTTCTTCCTTAGCTTTACCTGGAGTGATAAGGGCCACTTTCTAAGAATACTTACTGGATTGTGGTGTCCTTTTGTCAGAGTAGTGTCATAACTCAGTAAGATATACCAAAAACATCAAAGTTAAGTTAGAAAGGGGCTCAGGTTAGGGAAGGTGGTTCCACTTTGTTGCAGACCTGCAGTTTTTTACTGGTATGGGAAGTGTTTTTCACCTCAAACCGTACAGCATTCTGAAACTGGTTTGGATTTCCTACTTAGAGCTTCATGTTTTGAATTCTAAACTCTGGAGCAATTTTCAAGTGTATTTTCTGTACAGATCTTCCTTTGATCTCTGAGTAACTTTTTTTCCCTTTTGTTAGATTTGTGAGTGGAAGCCGTGATGGAACAGCACGAATCTGGCAATTTAAGCGAAGGGAATGGAAAAGCATTTTGTTAGATATGGCTACTCGCCCAGCAGGGTAAGTGATGTAAAATGTTCTGCTGTCAGATAGATGCTTGAAGGTCATTGATATAATTTGCTGACTTATCAACTGCCTCCACCCCACCCTCCAAAAAAACCTCCAAAGAAAGAGAAAGGGGAAAAAAAAGGCAGTGGCAAGCAGAGGCCTCCTTAAATTATTATAGCTTAAATACAGAATGTGCTTGTCTAGCTCATGAACTGCAGTGAAAAAAAATATTTGGTTAAATAGTCAGCTGCAGAAACTAGCATGTTCTCATAATAGCTTCACTAGGATTTTGATTAAAAGCACGAAAGATACTGAAAACAGTCAAATTTGTGTCTTTTTACATAGGTATTTATTTTTGGAGCAAGATAACCCAATCAGATCTTGTTCTGGAGACTGCTTTGCATTTTAATCATACTTAATGAAGAGGTGGAATCTGCATGCCCAGAAAAGCAGTGCTGGGTTCTTTCATACCCCGTGGCAGAGCAATAAATCACTCTATCAGTTTCTCATTTGTTAAAACACTGAGAATTTACATGACTTTGTAGGTATGGGAAACTTTTGTATGCTAGAACAATCAACGAAGAAAGAGGCTTAAAGGTGGAAAATGATTTAGTCGAACTGTGGCCTGCATCTTTTTTTGTTTCGGCACGAAGATGTTTTGCAGCTAGCATATATTAGAAACATTTATAACAGATTTAAGGGGTAGACTTTTTTCCCCTTACTGGTCATACTGAGTGTATTGAAGGATGATACTTTATAGAAAAAAAAAATACTAAATGATGCCCAGGGCAATCCTATGTAAAGATGTCTTAAAGACACCCGAGGGAGGGTGGGAAGACAAAAATAAAATAGCTATAATTTCATTACATGTTCAGATCAGAGAGTATTTGTCAGTTATGGGCATGAATATTAAACTGTTGGACAAGAGTATAAGACATGGGTACTTAGAGAATGGTGTAAGTTACACTCTCTTAAATATGCAGCTTTTAAAATACATTATTTTAACTAATCCTGGGAAAATCAGGAATGGTTTCTTCTTCATCATGGTCACAAATGCTGAACAACTTCTTTGAAAAAACGAACTGCTCATTTCAGTAAAGCACCTTTAGCTGAATTCTGTTTTGCCCTTTTGACTAGAGGTATAAGTGCAATTCCAAATTTGATCTTTTCTGCACAAGCACAATTTTATCAAAGAAAATGAAATTGCTTCACTGAGAAGAAAGACTGAATTCAGCTTTTAAAGCCTCCTGGGTTCTGCATTGAATCTGAAAAGGAATCTGGCAATAACTACATTTTCTATTATTGAGTTGTACAATATATATTATTGTGTAATGTATTGTAGTGCTTTATATTGAGGATTCTGCATTTTGTCTGCTTGCTTGGTGTTAACATGGTATTGTTGCGTTTGGTGTTTTCTCAGAAATTAATGTGCTGGAGAATTCATTTCTGGTACATTTTGTCAGTGTTATTTAAAGATGAAATTCTGGAGTGTTCTGCTTGATTATATTACAGGTGTCTAGTGTGTGGTTTTCATAGGGATAAAAAAGCATGCAAGCTTAAGCACCATTATTACTGATAGTAAAGGGGTGTAAGGATGGTGGTATAGTACTAAGTATAGGCTGCGAATTTAACTCTTCTAAAGGTGTCAGAGTAATTATCTACATATTTATAAGTACTTCATAACCACAAAGTTCAGTGGTTCACTAAGTTTGGATTTTATTTCTTCAACTGTCACAATAAATAAAATTGTAACTATCAAATTTAACTGGGTTAGGTTATGTGTTGGAGGGCGTTTTCTGTAGAAACAGATCAACATATTCTTTGGGGTATTAAGAGGACCCTAGTCACTGTTTAAGCATCTACAATTCTTTTGTGGTTTTGTGCTACATAATGGAAAACACCTTTCCATTTTACCAGTTTCTTGAAAAAGCAATGCTTCTGTTTTTAATAAAGCAAACTACAGAAGTATTTTCTCTTTTTAGGGACATGAAAATGTTTTGACAAACTATGATAGCTTTGAAACTTTCTGCTCTTTTGTTTTAGACAAAGTTTACAAGGAATTGAAGATAAAATCACAAAGCTGAAAGTGACCATGGTGGCGTGGGACCGCCATGACAACTCTGTTATAACTGCAGTAAATAACATGACTTTGAAAGTTTGGAATTCTTTCACCGGCCAACTCATTCATATTCTCATGGTAAGACATTCCATCTTGATTTATCAATCCTGAATGCAAAAGTCAAGTATACATCATCAAAACTCCTCCTTGTGTTGTTTATTTTTCTGTCTGAAAACTGCCTTAACAATGTTTCCAGATAAATTATGTCTGTCATCTGCTTATTAGAAAATAAAGCTTTGAAGTCTCAAATAACCATTGCTTTTCAAGGTGTCTGTAAGTAATTTTGGAATTTCCCCCGCCCCCCAGTGCTCTCTTGAAGGAGAGAAGGAAACAGTTGTTTCTCTTTACCTTTATTTAATGTGATGTATGTTTTGGAATACTATTGATGAATAAATTTGCCCTGTTTAAACAGATACTCATCTGCAAACCTAATCATTCCATTAGTACAAAAAAAATTAAGAAGTATTCTAGCTAGAATAAATCAAACAACATTTTTACTAATCACAGAACCACAGAATGTTAGGAGGTTGGAAGGGCCCTCCAGAAATCATCTAGTCTACCCCCTCTGCTAAAGCAGGATCACTTAGAGCAGGTTACATAGGATTGTGTCCAGGTAGGTTTTGAGTACCTCCAGAGAAGGAGACTCCACAGCCTCTCTGGGCAGCCTGTTCCGGTGCTCTGTCAGTTGTCTGAACTCCAAGTAACTGTGGATGCTCTGCTACAGATGGAAATATTTCATGCAAAGCATTAGAATGTAACAACTCCGGGGATGTTCTTTAACTCTTTGCTATATATTTGATTATTTATGGGTCTCAAATTTCCAGCTGCTGCTCTGCCTAAACAATCTGAAGTCTGCGGAGCATTAAGGCTAAACATACTAAACATTGTGAACTAATCTTTTAAAATCATGGTCAGAATATTGCAACATACTACTTAGGAAACTAACTTTACAAGTGTAAAGGAAAGAGTATAAAAAACTGCTTAAAAAAAAAAAACAACCCAAGTTTGCAGTCAAAGGAGTTATTCTTTGCTGGACATTCTCACAAGTTAATGTTGCAGTTGCTAGTGTTGCCATATTGAACTCCTGGGTAAGTATTTGAGACAATCCTACTGTTCAATTTGCTGTATCTTTAATTTCAGGGGCACGAAGATGAAGTGTTTGTACTTGAACCTCATCCATTTGATCCAAGAGTTCTCTTCTCTGCTGGACATGATGGAAATGTCATAGTTTGGGATTTAGCAAGAGGCGTCAAAATCCGGTCTTACTTCAACATGGTAATTATTTTGTTTTATGGAGATTCACTGAAGCAACTGTTCTAAAGTTTTTTGCTTTTGGTGCATTCTTGTGCAGGCCATTTTGAAGCATGCGTTGGTGTATAGGGCAAGATCCTGCATCCAGTGAAGCCCAGGGAATTTCCTGTTCACTTTAGTGGGGAAAAGATTAAATTGGTGAAACGTAAAAAATTGTTTCTTTGGCTGTATTTCAGTGTCATCTTTCTATATACTTCATCCACATGAAATTGGAGTGTTAGTTTACATTGTCAGAGATCACACATAAGAGACAGGGTGACAGAGACCCGTTTTTATTGCTCTGTTTCCTGCCTGGGGAACTAAAGTGGAACTTCGTTTATTTTTGCATTGCTAATTCTTAATCTGGCTAAAACTCTTGAGGTTTTACCTGATCTCATACAATGTTGTTGCGTGCTGCCTTGGCCCATGGGACTGAATACTGTCAGCCTTTCTGTGTAGAGCTCCTCCACATGCAGGTTGCAAATTTGACCTGTTCTGCACTACACTTAATTCTTCTCAAAGAGGGATGCAACAGGTATTTCCATCTGTTTCTTGATACTAAAAATGGGTCTTATATATCTTTTTCCTCTTAAAGGTAATGTGTGTTGTAATTTGGACTTTTGTTTCATGAAGAAAATTATACAAGTCTTTGTCAAATATGGAGAATCATTGAGAATGCTGAGAGTAGGCAAACGGGCTTCATCCAGCATTCAGGCATAGTGGAGTAGCAGTCTTGGAGAAGAGCATAAAGAGACTCTGAAGAATAGAGCTGTCATTGATATAGTCATAGGAGGAAAAAACCAAAAAAGGGGGCATTTAGAGGTGAAGTCAGTCCAGGAAGGTTACTCTGAACCTAAAGGAAGATTTTGAGATGTACCATTCATAACATCTCTAATGAAATTCTGCCAAGCTTAAAGGGAGCAAGAGCAGCCTAGACTCCCTTCAGTACTGACCCAGGTTCAGTATTGTTCCCTCTGCAATGATATCTGTAACTTATGAAAGATCTGAGGCAGTTGTCTTGGAGCTGTGAGTACAGATCTTTGTTACTCAGTGCTACTAACTGTTACCAGTTCTCATTGCATGGTTAGGTTGCCTTTCCACTATTACAATGGATGTGTAATAGTTTTCATGGAATTTAAGGTCAGAAGAGGCTGAGCTCATCTACTCTTCTATAAAACAGGCCCATTTAAGAACTATCAAAATCTAAATTACAGATGCCTGTGATGTTAGGCAACCATCTGAAAGACTGAAAGATTTATTTCAAGGGTGCAATGCAATGCAAACATCTAAAAAGGGTAAAAAAAATCACATACATTTTAAGATCTTTGGAGTCAGAAAAATATGTAGACAATCAGAAGATCTCAACAGCTAGTAATCTGTGCTCCATGCTAGAAATGAATGTGAGTCTCCCTGCTGTGTGAGGTGAGGGGAATTGTAAGTCTGGCAATCAGTTTGTCTCAAACCAATGAATAAGTCATATGGGCCAATTACACAAGTGAGGCATCTCTCTACAGTCCCTGAATATTTCACCAGCCAGTCTTCCATGTCTGATGCTTCAAAAGACATGGGTGGAAATCAGAGCTTTTCTTAGATGATTGGGAGGCAAAGGGGGAATGATACTTCTTGACCATGAGACTTGATTGCATACTCACCTCTACAGAGATGCTAATGTTAAGAGTTCTGGTTTAGAAAGGGAGGCACAAATACTTACAGACCTGACAGTCTTCTTCCAGATTCCTAACTGGCATATCAGGTGGGATCATAATTAGATTAGACACTATTACATTACTCTGATAACTGCTGTTAGATTTTTTTTTTACTTGCCTGATATGTCATCTCAGAAAAATACTATTTGTATTGAGGGAATGGGTAAGTTTTAGTGTGGTTTCTTCTGGATCAGACAGGGAGCATCATTGGGAGGAACCAAAACAGAGTCTCGAATGACATGGGATACTGGCTTTACCATTCAAGAGCATATTGTTATCACTGCCTGACAAAACAGTGTCTGTGGTACCAGAACTAGCATTGGATGACATTGTCATAACAAAAGCTCCTTAAAAATAAAAAAATTTGCAGGCCTTGGGTTTGTTGATTGAATTAAAAAAATCATTAAATGACTTAATGATAGTCTGGTCAGGTGTTCCCATCCTAATGAATTGTTTGGTACATCTAAAGCCTTTGCCTGGGCAAATACTTGTCAGCCTCAAAGAAAGTAAAAATTAAGAGGGATGGAAGGGGTATCAGTCAGTTTGTAATCTAATTTTATCCAGTCAGTGAATGTGAAATAGCAAAGCTATAGTAACCAAATACCCTTCTTGTTTTGCATTGAACTTAAGTGGAGCAATCAAAGTTCATTTGTACTTTGGTTACAGGTAGGTACCACTAGGAGACCCTGGTTGGTCCTACAGAATGTTCATTTTTAAAATTAACGTTTGCTATTAAATTATCACAGTTATAGTTAATTTGAAGCATCTTTAGTTTGTTTGCCAGATTTTCATCTTGTAATTGATAGCAAACTCAGTCCTATAAATTATCTACATGCAAGGGTTTGCTTTTAGTAAATATGTGTATATTTTATATATTCTATGTTTTCACCTATAATCTTCATTTGATCCAGTTTTATAAGTATCACTTAACTCGGCATCTGAGTTCATGGGCATTCAGAACTGGCTTAATACAGTGACTCGACATCCAGACTCTGGGAATTTATTCACTCCCCCAGAGACTATAATTTGCCATAGAAATATCAAGAGCGTGATTGGGTTTAAGCTTTTTAGGCAGTTTTGAGGTGCAGCAACTAAGCCCAGGGATAGTTTTAAATTGCATGTGCAAATACAGATGATACTTATTCTGTGGCCTGCGTAATAATCCCTGCCGGTCCTAACTTAATACAACTGTTGATGAAAAACGTGTTCTCAGTGTATTTTTGCCATTCATTTTCCAATGAATTAGTGAGGCTGTGGCTCTGGTGTTGTAATATCATGGTAGCTTCACATGCTGCATTTCCCAGGTACAAATAAGCATTTAGCAGACTTCTGAAGAAACAGGGTGATAAACCTTAAGTGGTTGCTGCAGTCAAATGTATCAGGCCATATGTATTTTACAAAAATCGTAGTTTTATTACAGAAACACAAACCCTTGTAAATGTTTAAATTGTGTCTCATTGCCCAGGGCTTAGATTTACCTTATCTGTTGTGGTGTCTCCATTATTTGTGATCAAGGTCTGTAATTTCTGAAATGAAATGCAGTATCCTACCAAATCCTCGGTTTACTCAGCACTGTATGTGGATGATGCAGGAAAAAAAACTACACTGAATGTTGGAGTGTCCAGTGAAATCCACTGTGTGATAATGTACACAGAGATATACTTGAAATGCAGCTTCTTACTCAAAGCTGCAATGAGACATCTGGACCCCTTGTGTTGTAATGTCCCTGCTTTCCTAAAAGGAGGATTCAAGAGCAGGTGGCACTTACCTTTTGGGATTGCATTAGCTAATCTTAAACTGTTGAGTTAGAAAACGAAAGACCTAGATTTTGTTCTTTCCTCAGTGGCAAACTGTTCAATTTAACATCTGCTACTTACCCAGGAGGACATGTCAGTTATAAATGTCTAGATGGGACTTTTTCCTAACTTCCACTTGAGGTTGTGCCACCATGGAGAGGTGTGAATCTGTGGCCTGTGGCTTTAGGCTCTTATCCCAGCCTTGTTTTCTTGGGTATGGAAATCATGTTCTAGGTAAATTACAAAGTGGTGGAAATGGCCTTTGGCTTCAAGCTTCAGGCAAGCTCTTGAACTTGCAGGATTAATGCTCTTTTAGGTCATGAATAAAAGCCGTACACGACTCTGTAGCTGTCATAGGATCTGTTTTCTTTGAGGTGTTTTAAGTTAGCACTTAACAGACCTGACACTGTTGGTTTGTTAGGAATGCCAGGGTTGCACTTGGATGGTGTGAGCTGCACCTTAGCTTTATGTTTCTTGTTCCTGTAGGGTTTAAATAGAAGTTTATCAATTCTGAAATTGTCAAGGAGGGAGAGGGGGAGAAAACTACAGGGATTACAGAATCTTCCAGATCAAAACAGAGGTGTCTAGTAAGATTAGGTGGATGCACAAGTTGTTGGTGTTGCAATTTATACATCAAGTACTGGCATTCGACCCCATACTGGTTTGTGGTATTGTGGTGCTGCTGTTGATGTTAATTTTTTTGTCTTACATAGTTTCCTTCATGCATGCTTCACTTTAAACCATCCCTCACAGGCTGAGCTCTGCTGATTCACACTGCTTGCAAAACGGATTCTGTCTGGAGCCTCAGAGTACAGGTTTCTGCTGTGGTAAAACTTGTCCTGCAAGTGGGATGCCCTGGACAAGAAAATTTTAAATAGTTGCCCAAAAGATTTCAGGATATGTGCAGGCCTGTGGTTCTGTCCTGCCCCGCCCCCTACATTATTTTTTTAATAATTTCTTTTACAGCATAGCTTGAGGAACAAGTTGCAGGAACATATGGTGACTGCAGTTACTTAAATGTATGCAGTTGAAGGTATTAAAACTGTACTACAGTAACAGGAATAAAGACATGGGGGGAGCAGGCATTGAAATCTTTGCCACTGTAGAATATTGAATTTCTGTACTGTATCTTTGGATGTAATGGCTTTGCCTGAATCAGCAGATTTTATAAGGAGGCATTGCAGTTAACTGCACTGGGAAGCTTCTGTGTTAGCTGGTAAAGACTAGCCTTACAATTTTTAAGAAAGCCCTGTGTAATGTAGAAGTTTATCATGTAGAATTACAACTGCCCTTACATTTAAAAATAAAATAAATTTCCTGATCAACAGATCTAAAACCAAGACAAACAACCACAAAAATAATCCCCCCAAAAACCAAGAGCCCCAAACAAAACCAGCAGCAAAAGATGTTGTGAGGTGTTGCTCCCTCTGTCTTACTGGATTGACTCATTGTGAGTTGCACCTTGGAGAAGTCAGGCTTTGCTGAAGCTGGCGCTAGGCTTTCCTGTTCAGGTCAGACTTTTGCTTACTTGTAGCCTTAATGTGTTCCTCCCAGTGCTGGTGAGGAGTTACATGACCTGGTTCTTATGTTACCTTGGTGCTAAGACAACCTTTCTGAGCACAGTCATATGTTCTTTGCAACACATTCTGGGTGGGTTATATGCCTGGCACCCAGTTTGAACTCCATGCAAAGGTGGCCTTAGTCCTTCCATCATATTCTGAAGAGTGCTTTGAAATACTGATACAAACAGAATGTTTTTACAATCTTGTATTAAATTCACAAATGCCAACGCTTCAAAATCCTCTTATCTTTGTGACTTACCTGACTTGTTGAAAGGCTAAGGCACCTTATGCTTTGACACTTAAGGGTCACACTTGATATCTGGAGCTGTTATGAGTTTGATGGTGAGTTTTTTTTCCCTAAATGCCAAATCGCATTTCATCAGAGCGTATAGAATTGCCATGGATATTTTTTCAGAAATGCATTGAAACTTGGGGACTGTAAACTAGTGATTTGAACCAATCTTCTGATTCTTTTTGAGGAGGAGAAAGGAAAGAAAACCAAAAAAACCAAAAAACAAACCAACCCTCACCAAACCTATTCTCCCTCTCTCCCACCTCCAGCTTCCTTTGAAACGACAACTAACTGTACATTTGTGAAAGAAAAGCTTTAATCTCTCCCAGAAACCAGTGTTCTTCTAAGTAAATCACTAAGTAAATGGTATTTGCCCTGGAAACCAGATTGGTACTTCAGGAATTGTGGATGATTTCTTATGGCAGTGTAACTTTTACTGCTTGAACTGGTGTTTGTCATTCTTATGGCTTCTGCCTGACTTCTATGGAAAGAAAGAAGAAAAAGACACTTTGAAAATTGCAAAGCCTGACAGGGAGTCTGGCCTGCCTGTTGCATCAGTGTTGGAGAAGACACAGGGTAGAGTTGCATTTTTTGGCTGTTTTTGAAAAACTGTGATCCTGGGACTAAGACATGATTTTTCATTGAGGCCTGGAAGGATAATAATGTTTTTGATAACTGTACTTGCTGTAAGGTAGGATGATGCTTCGAAGAGATTTTTCAGGTGTCCTGGGGAGGGGGGGGAATCAAACGATTTACTGGGGTGTATTTTCATCTAGATCTTTGTACCAGAATCCTAGCTGTTGCTCTCATTCTAGGCACTTTTCTGTTGGAAGCTCATAATGAGTAGTCCCACACTTTCATGTAAAATGCATTACTTAGCTTTTATGTAAACAGGCATTGCATCCAGAACTAGGAAGCTTGTGACTTGCATGTGTTCTTTCCAATATGCTTATTAATTAGCAACAGATGATGAAACTTAAACCTTAAATAGGAACATTTTTTAAACACAGTAAGGACTTGAACACTTTTGTGTTTATTTCCCAATATGTTAGTTGGAGTATCTAAAGATTTGGCTAGTGTGTTGAGTGTGGTTTCTTCTATCTCTATTAAAAATATACATTAAAGCAGGCACAGTATAAGCAGATGAATTGAGTTGTGTCAATTTTCTGAAGTTTTTTGCAGTTGCAATTTTAGTACAGATCTAGTACTATTCTGTGATTTTGTCCAACTTCATTTAAAATTGTCAGCCCAGAAGCAAATTGCTTGAAATTTTAGGGTAAAATCTGAATTTACCTGTGTAAGCCAAGTTTTATATTCTCTTTTTTCTTAAGGAAATATGTGACTGCTAAAAGATAAGTGGGGTTAAAACTTTGTCCTTGAAGTTCAGAGATTTAAGGACATCTTACTGTAACGAAATTAAGTGGCTATGGATCCGTTCAGCAAGATACGGTTATTTTGACTTCGCATTATGTTGCCAGATCAAAACTTAAATATAATCATTCCCATTAGCAGGTATATTCATGGGGAGCAGCAACTCTAAAGCTTTTGGTACTGACAAAAATTTTCGGACTACTAAACCATTTTTGAACATAGAGTACCAACAGGCATAATCTACTTCATCAGTGGAGCTAATAAACCTGGAAATTGTATTGTTTAGGGTTTGGTGTTTTTTTTAGAAAAAATTAAAAAGAAGATATCTGAAAAGGAAAAAAAAACCCACATCTTGTAGTTTTCAAGCAAATCTGTATGATGCTATTTTAAGCTTTATCTGATTTAGAAAAAAAGACTACATTATCTTGAAATTCATTATAAATTAATTTTTAATTTCCTTTTTATTCTCTATGCATCTACGTACATAAGGCAAGGCAATTGTGTAAATACAGCTTGACAGATAATTTTTAAAAGCCATAGTGCTTACATGTGGATATTCCTAAATAGTTGTGAAGAACAAAAGCTTTACCTCACCAGAAAGTCCCTCTCTATGCTTAAGAGGTCTCCAGCATCAGCTTTTCACACTTAAAGATTTTCAACACGACTGTGTTTCTAACAGTTACCACTAGAAAAGTAAGGGTGAAGAAAAGGTGTGTTGGATAGATCTTGTGATGATGCAGGACTGCTCATTGAAACCTTACTTATTACTGGTGCAGTAGCTTAGATTTCATTAGAGTATATTCAAATGTTTTACACGGTGCCATTCTTTCATATGATCAAGGAAGTAGAACTTGTTTGTGAATTCTCACAAACTTATTTTTAGATCCCTTGATTTCCTGACCAGTCTTAAGGTTTAGACCTGAGCTCTTATGACTGTTTAAGAGAGGGGAGAAAAAAAAATGGTTTTGTCCTTACTTTTCTTGTCAGGTTGCTTCTTTCTTGAGAAGCCCTGGGCTGAGGAAACAAAAAAGTTGTTATGCTTGCTTTGAAGGTGAAATTTCTGTTTTTGGTTTTTTTTTTCATTTGCTTGCCTTTGAAAGCAAACGGAGTAGTAGAATTGGAAAGCAGGTACTCTGAGCTGCTTAGTAAGGGCACTCTTCTGGTTATTATGCCTGTAACTCTGGGAAGTGCTGCTGCAATTTCAGATGATGTCTTAATGAAGCAAGTTATGTTTCTTAAAAATCCTGGCCCAAAATCAGGAAATGTAGCGATATATATGTATATATATATCAGAGAAGTAGTTGTATTTAAAACACTGAGCCTATTTTTGGAGTTGAAAATGTATACTATCACACATCCAGTGAGAGAGCTTGAATCAGGTGGATTCATTTGTACTAGTTTTGCATTACCTTCACTGGGTGAAGTTACTGTCATTAATATATGCCTTTTCATAGCCAGATACTAGTTAATCTGTGTAAAAGCACATACATGTTTTACATTTAAAAAAAAAACCAAACTAAAACCCACACGTTGATGTTAAGGTTGACATTTCCAGCCATATTGACATTAAGAAATTAGGACAAGATTGCTGAAGCTAATGTCTGAGTTTCTTGTCCCCAGGTCTGTAGCTAGCTGGTTGTTGAATTAATGTAAAATTGTCTGGTACTGTTCCTGGTTCCTTGTGTTTCTTTCCAGCTGGGTCTTTAATTACTTTTATAGTATGTATGGTACTTGCATTGCATGGTCCTTTTTCAAGCTTATGCATTTTCTCCAACTTTCTGACACTTAATGTATCTTTTGAAGTTTTTTAATAGAAACACTTTCTTAGCTTTGTCAGCTTTGAATGCATTGCAGATTTAATTGAAGCTGTTAGCATAAACAGTGCCTGAAACTTAACATATAGAACTTGGCCGTAAAAAGGTCAGGTTCAAGCACCCATAAGAATTTTCCTGATTTTTACAGTGGAATTTGTAGAAGGTGTAGTTTTGACCCTATTTGATGAAGTTAATGGAGAGTTTCTGCTGTGGCTGAAGAATCAGATGATCTGGGTGAAGTGATGTGCTGGTTGTTCCCTTCCCTGCCCCTCCCTCTCCCCCAGTCTCTGCCTTCTTCCCATGTCTTATGTGTCTATAGAAATTGGTGAGAATATTTGGGAACCGCCAAAGGTTTCCATCACCAAAGGAAGGTGATGTTAGTAATGCATTTCATAATGGTGACAATGCCTACTTCTGTGAATTTGGACACACACATCCCCTGTTAATGACTGTTTGAATGTCTTAGCACAGTTTAATCCTTGTTTTGCTTATCATTTACTGTCAGTGTTATATCACCTGATTCAGGTCGAAAGGGTTTCTTCCTGCAAGTTGTCAATCAAGCAGAGGCTACTGAGTTACAATTGGATTTTTCTGTGTGTTCCTGCTCCTTCAGAGAGCTGGTTGTTCATGCTGTCCTTTCATTTTTAGCTTTGAGTGGACACTTCATGACAGGCGATTCCTATGCTATGCCTCCTTATGTCTGTGTATCTTAATGTTTTTCCTGCCCCATCTTCTGAGGTCTGATCTCTCACTGATCTCTGCAGTAGGATTCCTTGCTCTCAAATGCTACTTCTGCTTTCAGTGCAACCTGATAAACTCTAAAGCCCTAACAGCCTTATCATGACACTTACCACATCGTTTCCTTTTTGCTTATCAGTAAACTTGCATGGCCTCCCTAGATCTTTGTTGGCAACTACTTGATTAGTTGTAGCCTAAATGACGTGACATGCCAAAAAATTGTTTTCCCTGTCAAAAGAGCAATGATGAAGATTGGGTTCCATCTAGGACAGCTCAGCAGAGTCCTCTGCATGGATTTTCTGCCAAATGAGGTGATTTTTTTTTTTTTTTTAGACTGAAGTCTAAAAGGCATACTACTTGCTTATGAGGACAACATACTGTAATCTCCAGTGTTAACTACAGATTTAAAATTAGTTATTTTTTATGTTGTGGCCCTCAAAGTCTGAACAGTTTTGCAGGAGTTATGTGGGATTATGTTTTTAGATCAGGTTTTGTAGTCATATGAAACATACAATATGATGCTTTTTTTTTCTTTTAATTATTGTGTAGTCCTGCTGAAATAATTTTGAAATTTTCAAGAGGTTCCACCTTTGAATAGTATGCAAGAGAACATCCTGGAGAGTAAACCCAGCATAATGCTCTGGTAGTCCAAGTAGAAGCCAGTACTGAGTTTGCAGGATGTTTAATAAGAAAAAAATTTCTTTCACGGGGTGGGGGGGGAGCAAGCGTTAAATGCTTTTTATATAGCTTTTATATAATTCAGGCATCTACAGGGTGGGTGATCTGTCAGATCTGTAATTGATATTTTTATCTTTTAAGGCAAATACAGCATTCATGAATGGATAACTGAATTGGTGGTAGGAAGATAGAAACATTTTTAGTAAACATTTTGCTCTTAATTACTTTTTGTTCTTGTCCTACTGTTTGATCCTGTTAGTGTTTTGAAAGCAGTGTAGAGCCCTATAATATTTTTGAAAATATTTATTCTTTTAAGCTGATTAAAAAAAAATGTTCTTTCCACTCCTCCAAATCTTCAGCAGAGGTTCTTCTAACTTTGCAGGAAATCTGTAGATATTTTTTGGCTGTGATTCAGATTGATCCTTGCTACGTAAAGCAAAGGATAATATAAACCCACAAAGGAATTTCAGAATACTGGGACTGACTTGAGCAGCTGTGATGTAGTTTCATCATTTAACTGTTACTACAACATATAATTTCTTAACTTTGCTCTTCTTTTGGCTAGTTTTAGAAAGTTGTTCTGGCATACCACCATTATGGTTTTTTAGAATCTAAATTTCAGTTTTCAATTTGAATACCGCTTGTAACTCATTTTCATTTGTTCCTGTGCATTTGAGTATTTCTTTTCCTGCTAAAGGTCTTTTTGTACATACGTGCAAAACAGTTCACTTTTACTTAGGTAAGAAGCTGAGCTCTTAGGCTTTCTGTTCTCATGGCAAGTGGAAACATTTCTCTGTCTGTTCCACTTGGAATCTACTGACCTTGAACATGGGAAGCAAAAACTTAGGTGTATTGCTTTGGAAGAATTCGTTGTTATCATTGTCTATTTGTCTAGCATGTATGCACTTTCTCTTCTTCTGGTGTATTTTAGGATTGTAGTTTTCTTTTTATTGTTGTATTAGTATGTGATGCATCACAGTGGGTGCACAGTGATACTTCTGGTGTTTACAACTAATTGCCTGTCCTGTAGTGTGAAGAACGAAGGATGGGAGGATGGGAGGCAGCATCATTACCTACTTCAGGCTAGCAAAGGCTTAGTTCTTGGATTTATTTTTTTTTAAAAAGTGCTGATGGCTTGTTGGAAGGTGTGATAGAGGTGTGCAGTGTTATTGTGTGTGGGCTGGGTTACATTATTTTTTCTGGCTGTAAGCGTGTTGGTAAGTTATTTCTAATAATCTTATTAGGTTCATGGCCTATCGTATTGTTGTCCTGCTGGCTTGTAATAGCTTTAGTTGGTATCATTTGTGCTGTGTCCCAGTTCTGTTCTTAACGGATGATTTCCTAAAGTTCATTTCATCAAAAGGCTCTTATTTTTTCTGTAGTCACTGTCAGAAAGGCCTAGCTTGAGGAACTTCTCGATAACATCCTTTTAGCTCTGTGTCTCTGCCAAACGAATAGCTGTTATTCTTTCCTTACAAGTTTACTTATTCTGCATTTCTCCCACTAAGCACAAACTATTTCATTTGATTTAAGTTTTCAGTGTCCTATCATGGCTGTGAAATCTAGCTAGGTTGAATCAATTAAAGTTTTTGATATAAAAGAAAATCAGTTGTTATTTTATAGAAGAAAGTCTGTCAAGTTAATCTGGTACTCTCTACTCTTGATTTAATATTCATTTTATTCTATTCCACCCCCCTTTTTCTTCTCCTGTGATTTTTACTGTTCTTAAAAACTTTTATATCTTTAATAATATCTGGTGATAACAACTCAGGCTTATTTTCTAGCTCATTCTCTTCAGGTGGTACTATGTTTTGATTCAGCAAATTATTTTTGTGGATCAGAAATATGGTACTTTGTAGTAGCTTCTTCAAAGCTCTAATCTTTTGGGAGAAAGCAGCCATCTTCAAAACTGAGAGGGGAAAAAAATAACTTCTCTTTTTTATTCTCTTAGTTCATCATTCCTTCCATTATGAGGTACAAATGTCCATCTGTTTCCTTGCTAGTGAAAGTATGGGCAAATACCTTAATTCTTGGGATTGATACTGAAAGTTGCTTAGTCCCCATTGTATATACAGCATCACTGGTTCTTCCCTGTTTGACCGAAGGGTCCTTGCTACTTGCTTTGCTGCAGTCTGTATCTTAACTTGGTCATTCTTGGCAGCCCTTTCTTGGGTCACTTCTTAATTGACTGGTACTTTTTCTTTTCTTGTGAGTGGTCCTTTCCCTTCACTATCGATATCCTTTAGTTCAGCAAGGGAAAGTTCCAGACAATAAATGTTTTTTCTTCTTTGGGATACAGACTTCATACTGTTCTTGCATCTTTGATTTAGAGGGGATGGAGTGGGGAAAGCAGCTTCCTTCTCGATGAAGTCCTTCATCTAACTTCCGGAAGTTACAGCTTCACCAGTTCACTACAGGTTCCCCTTCTGCAGCTTAACATTTAGTTTCTGTTCCAAGTGACCAACTCCTCTGTGTTAGCTTTATTATTGAAGAAATTTCATTGCAAATGGTAGTTTATTAGTCCCAAAATACTTCCATTTAAAAACATTCTACTGAGTAGCACACTCCGGCGGGCTTTGCTCTTTCATTTGTAATAGTAATTGTATCCTGGAATCTTATCTCCAACTGTAATTTTTGTTCTTACACTTAACGATCCTTATTTCTAAGTAATTGTACTTCAGACATTTGAGGGGTTGTACCAAATGGTCTTGCTCCTGACCTTTCCAAGGCACTTCTTAAAACAGATTCTCACCACATTTAGTGTAAAACTATTTGCAGTGTATTAATCACGGAATTGTAGATCACTCCCCTTTTCTTATAAGTAAGAGAGTGTTTTCCAACTCACACTCTTAATTCCCAGGAGTTTCTTAAAAAAAAAAAGGTCCATTCAAACCATTTCTTGCTTGGAAGTATTAAAAAAAAACCCATCATCTTAATAGCTTCAGTTATTTTCTTCCCTTCTATTTCTTATTTTTCTCCTCACCATGGTTACTAAATAGTTCTTCCCACAACATGCCTTGTTTTCCTATAGAACAAAAAGTCTTGAAATCTTTGGCTCTACCAGAACCCTGAAATTCTATTTATGAAGGACTTGAACACTAGGAAACTCAATACTTTGGAGGAAGGGAAAGGGAACAGAAATATGTGTATAAGTACTCCTTTTCTAGGTTTTCACTATACATCAGCAAAGCTTATTCTTGGGCTGAAGTTCCTTTCTTTTTCCACCTACCTCCCCAGAATGTCTTTTTCCACCTACCTCCCCAGAATGTCCCCCTTTTAATAGAGGGAGCTTTCTATGCACAAAAAGCAGTATAAAGTTGTAACTTTGCCTTGGTTGTTGGATCTTGCTTGGCCTAAATTAACTCTGCGTTCCTAGCTGTTGTGATGTTAGTGTCATTGCTTGCAGCTTGAAGCTGCCTTTTTGTTTTCCATCTCTTTCTGTAGGCTACTTCTGTTCATTTCTTCTGAACTAGATGATCTTTCAAGGTCCCTTCCAACTCCTAATGTTCTGTGATTCGGTGAATAATGGGCAAAAATAGAACATAAAACTCGCGTTGGTTTATGTTCCTCTTTTGCTAATTCAGAAACTCGTTTGACCTTTATGGAAAGTAGTTGTAGCAAGGGAAGACCTTTAGCACATACCTGAAAGTGCTGGTAATAGGTGTAGCAGCCTCTACCATTGGGGGTGTGTGTGTGCAAGGGTATGGGGTGCGGTGGATGCATGTTGTAAGACCTTGGGCAAAAGACTTAGACTTCTTGCCTTTGTCTCAGCCTGTGAGATAGTGAGAACAGGACCTACCACACAGGTTTTTCGAGGCTTGGTTGGTTAACATGTCAAAATAATGCTGCTGGCCTCTGGAAGGTGCTACCTAGGGTTACTGCCTGCAGGCTGAATAACATCGGTTTTTCGCGCAGTATGTAGGCCTGCCACCTTTAGGGAAAGAACTGTTTGGTGTCTCTTTAAAGAAAATGCAACAGTGCTTTGTTGGGGAGAATAGAAAGGGGCTTTCTGAAGAGGTGCTGAAGACATGAAAATTCAGAGTGGTGATTGGTCACCTCTGCTTGATTGACAGGTTGCAGGGAAAAACAAAAACCCATTTGTTCTGGCTTAATGGAACTGGAAAACAGAAAATGAGTATCAGGTAAAAATTCCTTTTTTAAAATCTTTGCAGTTCTCCTTTAAAAAGTGGAGTTTTTACACACATCTGTACCTCCCCCACTGCAATAAATTAGGGGTAGGAGTTACAGAAACAGGCAGTTGCTATGTTGTGTAATGTGGGTTGTCTATGTCAGTGCGTTTTCTAGCGGGCAGGTGTTCTGAAACACCGCAGCAGCCAACGCCACCAACTCCACCGGGCTAGCTTAGCAAAAGGCAGAGGATCGAAAGGGTGTGGTGACTAAGCCCTGAACTGGACCCAGCTCTCTGGTTAGGCTCATTAGCAGGACCTTCAAGGGGAAGCTTTTATTTTCACTTCCTATGCTGTGCCTGCTTTGTGGATAAAGTCTGTCAGTTTCTACTACTATCAATTTGGCATCTTTCATGAGCATTATTAGAAAATTCACTGGAAAGTGAATAGCTAAAAGTAAACTACGGTTTAAAGTAACTTCCATTTAGCAGTATACTGTCTTACAGATTTTTATAACAACTTCCAACCATCAGCACTACAGTTTTGAGAGTCGGAATTGAAAATTATTTATTTCTGGTAACTTAATTATTTTGTATGTTGATGTATTTCAGATTGAAGGACAAGGACATGGTGCAGTTTTTGACTGCAAGTGCTCTCCTGATGGACAGCATTTTGCATGTACTGATTCTCACGGTCACCTTCTGATTTTTGGCTTTGGTTCCAGTAGCAAATATGACAAGGTACAGTGCAAGATGAAAATCAAAATGTTTGTTTGTGTTGAATGCATTTGTGCAAACTTTCCTTCAGAGCTTCATTTCTAGAGGGTGTTTCTTAACACAATTTTCAACCATTAATATGGGATATTTCAGATTTCTGCTGTCAACATTGAGCTTTCTTTCAGGGTTTTTTTTTTAACTATAGAAGCATTCTATTAATACATGGGAAGTTAAAACGATTTTTAAAGATCTATAAAAAGTTACCTAGTCACTGTCTGGTCTCTTTAAGTGTTGAGGTTACATGTGCCTACTAATGGATCCACATGGATAATGTGAATAAACTGCAATGGAATTGATAATAGTTACACGTTTTTGCTTTAGATATTTCTCTAGTTCCTAAGACCCCAGAAAAGAAAGGGGCTGTGTAATTCCTGGCTTCTGTATTTAAGCATTGCATAGCCTGGGAGACAATTATTTACTATTAATGTACTGTGTGTTCCAGTGATAAAATTTTATGTCTTCTGAAGAAGTTCTGCTGTGGTGGATACCTTGGTGCTTATGCAGCAGTGTTACTGTGTGATTAAAATACTACATCTAACCTCATAGTCTACATTGTGTATTCTAAGTGTGGGTGTCTTGCCACAGACTCTCATGACTGTAAAGATACATTGTGTTAACTTTTTTTCTTTCTGGATGGGAGTGCCCACAAGGTCTTAGTTCTTTTACCACCTAGGAAAGAGGTGAGGTGTGTTTCTTCTCCATCTTTTGAAGACTTAAGTAGATGTTATCTGCTCCAGGATTTTAATCTCTGCTTCTGGTAGCTGATACTTGAAGGCTGTTGATGAAGTGCTAGCTTCTGAATCTTGGAACTCAGGCTGGCCTTGTAAGCATTTTGGCAAACAGCAACAGAGAGGGGCCTGATGGAAGGAGAGCAAAAGGAGTGTTAATCTTTGTCTTGTAGGCCACTGCACTTCTTTCTGCAGTCTTCGAGTTCTTATTTTGATGCTAGTTACAGCAGCATTTGCATATTGTGGATTTAGGGTTTTTTCTCCTTGTCTCTCAACTATGATTTGAAGTATTCAGTACTTGGCTGCTCTTGCTATCCCTCAACTATTACTGGATATGCATTTCTCCTTCCACTCCAAGGAAAACAAATGAGCAGAGACAGCACAAGCAAGGAAAAACGGGATTATCAGATCATTTTCAAGGTCTTTCTCTTTCAGAGTTCTTATTCTTCCAAACTTTAAAACCTGCTGAAATACAAACGTTTTTTTCACCATGTTCATGGAGTATTCTGGGTTTACTTTTCTGTTCAGTGATTTTGGAAGTCCTCTGCTACTCAAACTGTTAGAAATTACATTGAAACAGAAAGCCTTTTTTTGTCTTTGCTGTGGTAGGTCAGGAGTTTCCTTTACACTGCTATTTGAGAATTTACCTTGTGAGGGATTGGATCTGTTTGAAGAATGAAAACAATTGCTTTTCATTTCTTGAATTCTACAGACCCTTTGTTCTCTTGGGGTTTGTTGCAGTCTCTGAGAGAAGATTATGTTTAAATTTTTTTCACTTACTGAGTGATTTAAAATTATCTTCTCCAGCTGTTAGTGGGACAGTGGTAGTCTTGGCACTCTTGACCATAGAAGAAATGGGGCCAAATAGTACTTACATTTGTTACCTCTTTAATCTCAGCCTTCAACTCTCACAAAACTCAGTTTGGAAGTTTCTGAGCTTTCTTTCATCATTCTCTCTTGTCTTTAATTTTTCTCTGACCTGATTTATAGGAAAATGTAGCTACAGCTAGGTAGGTGCTAGAGATGAGGAGTTCAGGTTTCTGTCCCCATCCCAGTGTCCTGTGTTCCCCAATACTTGACATCTTGCAAAAATATGCTGTGGTAGGGCCTGCATTTTTTTTTAGGTTGGGTGGGTTGTTGTTTTTTTTTTTTTTTTAAGTGACTTTCATACATTTTGCAGAATAATTTTTAATGAAAAAAGTGTGATAACCTGTCCTGTATTTCTGTATTCTTGAGTTGTGCTTGGAACAATGATTATAATTGAGATGGTGATAACATCTGAGAGAGAAAACTCCTGGCTTTTCACCTGTAGGTTTGGGGGTTTTGTGTTGTGTTCAGAGAGTATCTGTATTTCCTAGTTGACTGGAACTATTGTCCAGGCTTTCCCCCCTCCCACCACCCAGTGTGAGCTTTGCTACACAAAGGCAATGAGGTGGTTTGGTTTTGGTTTGGTGTTGGGTTTTTTTGGAAGTTTTTTTTTTTTGTTTTTTTGATGATACATGTTTTTATGGAGTAACTCTTCAAGAGATGGGGGAAGAATACGCTTGCTGCTTGTTATTGACCCAGTCGAGGGAACCTTGAGCCCCTCTCATCTGAGGGGGTTTCTGAATGTGTTAAGATGATCAGAGATATGCTGAGCTAACCGTCAACAGGACACTTGGGAAGTTCTTGCTCATGTGGAAACTTGTCCAGGAACGCCTAACTGTCCTAAAGGCTAAGGTACCTTTCTGTGGTTTTTAAGACTTAAGAATAGAGTAGATCTTTGAACTTTATCTATAGTTCTTGTAGACTGCCAAAACTGCAGTTCTTTTTTTGCAAGTTGACAGCTCCAGTATGGTGAATTGGTGCAGTAGTGGGGAAAATCCTCTTTGCATTTGTGTAGCTTTGCCCATTTGGAGAAACTGAGCCTTTGAAAAGTGTTGTGTGGTTACTGAAGAAGAGCCTGTTTGTAGAGCTCAGGCCTTATGGAAGGTATTCACACTCAAATTCCAGCTACGTTTGTGAAGTCGTAGGTACAGAAGACTCATGTCTTCATGTAGTATCATTGTATTATTATGGAGTTTACCTCTGAAGAAATAGGTCTGATTGGTAGTGCTTTTGACTGGTTGACTAATACAGCCATAAGATTCTCTATAACATCTAATTCTTCTGATTTTTCTCGGAACTTTAAACAGCCTGAGGATAAGATTGTTGCCTGGGGTTCCAGTAGGGACCTTCCATCCTTCTACCTGACAGCTGGACTGAGCCTGGGTTTTTAATGAAATACCATTCTTACCTCATGAAGTAGAAAATTATTGTTTACTCTCTCTTACCATATTTTATTGCAGTACAGAGTACACAGAAGTCCCTCCTGATCTTACACCAGAGACTATTTGGTAGAGATCACTGAATTTAAGGAAGGATTTTCAGAGCTTCCCTTTGTTTACAAAACCTGGGTTGCAGAAAACACTGTACAGCCCAGTTGCAACACATTGAAATTCAGACTATATGGTCAGGCTGCTGGAATCGCTTCTTTCTCAGTGTGGGAAGTACATAATAGGAAAACTTACACAAGGTGAAAGTACTGGATACTCACTCTACTGTTGTGATTCCAGAGAACACTGTAAGTCCTCCTAGAGGAACTGTATCTTACCTGAGCTGTTTGAGCTGAAGGAACAAAGTTATTAAGCAGGCCTGGGTTCTGTCAGACACATGGAAGTGCTTTCATCTTTCTCATTGAGCCTCAGCTAACAGGGAATGCAACAATAAAATGTCATCAGAGCGTCTCACTGCAGTGGGATGTCACCGTGGCCATCTGCACTTTGTAAGGGTAAACTTTTGAATCCTTGAAGGTAATTCTTTGTCATTGCACCTTTCCATCTTCTTAATTTATTCCTGCTTTTATCTTCTCAATTTTTGTGGGGTTTGGATCCCATGATTCCTATGATTCTTTTTTTTTTTTTTTTTTTCAGTCTATCTCATGTGAGTGCAGGTAGGCACTTTCTGATGTTGGAATTGATAGATATTTGTTGTTGTCTTTCCTCCTGGTCTTCTCCTGTCTGGGACAGGAGAACTTTGTCATTGGGAGACCATACCTCTGAGTAGATGCTGTTGCATCTTATGCTATATATATGCTTTACTAAGGCCTACGTAACAAGTTACTGGAAAATGTTACGGATTGGTCATGATAGACCACGTGCTTCAGAAGTCAGAGTAAGTTCCACAACATCTGAGACATTCCTCAGTTCATATTCAAGTACCTCTCTTTAACGCTTTAAGGCGAGATTTTTTTTGAGATCTTTATGCCTTTGATTGTTCAATCACTCTTATTGCACTGGCAATTAATTTGCAAGAATTGTGATTTTATGGTTTAATTTTTACTTGATCGAAGTCAAACTGAGTGCCAAGGGGATTGCTTGCCAGTAGGTAGTGTTGGGTTGTGTAGTATATACATCAGCTTGTCTTCTGTTCTCTTTTCTTTTTGTGGATGAATATCTTTATGATTACATGATTTAGAGATGTATGTGCCAGTGAGGGATGGAGCATAAGCCTTTTTATCTACTGTTTGGACAAAAGAATTCCTCAGTCTTGAGTGTCTGTGGAAAGTCATCTAAAGTAAATTATGAGCAGGTGAACTGAAACCAAAAAGAAAACTTTTGAGTCTGAAGAATTCAACTCAGCTTTATTTTATCCACTGAACTTTTTCACATATCTAGTATTAAGATAGGAATTTGGCTACTCATGCTAAAATATTTGTCAGTGACATGGTGTGATATTTTCCTATTCCTCTTCTTCCTACACCATAGTTCGTAAGTTTGACACAGTTTTCATTATCAGAATATATATTCAGAGTGTAGAAGAAAACTTGTAAACTATTTAATATGTCCATGCTGTGTTTGGTCAGATGTCTTCAAGTAGTTAAGTATTGCCCTATTTCAATGCACCCCACCCTCAAATGTGGATTAATCTCCTTACACTATAATATAGAAAAGGAGTTCTGTGGAAAAAAATAATAGAGTAATTAAATTTTCCTCTTTAAACTGAGATAAACAGATCAGCTTATAACCTCAATTTTGCAAAAGTTAACACGGGTAATATTGTTAAAAATACTTTTGGCAGTTATCTTCTGTATGCTTTTTAATTAGATTCTTTTAAAAAAAATTACAAAATTACTTTGTTTACAGATAGCAGATCAGATGTTCTTTCATAGTGATTATCGCCCCCTTATCCGTGATGCCAACAACTTTGTCCTGGATGAACAGACACAGCAGGCTCCACACCTTATGCCTCCCCCATTTTTGGTTGATGTGGATGGCAACCCTCACCCTGCAAGGTATCAAAGACTAGTTCCTGGTCGTGAGAACTGCAGGGAGGAACAACTTATTCCTCAGATGGGAGTGACATCTTCAGGTATGGAAAATTTCACTTCAGTAGCCTATTTAGATACCACTAGTGTTCTGCGCTTTCACTTTGTCCTTTTTCTTCATTTCTGGGCATAGTAGTTCTTAGAGTGTGGAAGAAGTGAAGTGTACTTGGCACTGATTACTTGTGACAATCTTAGTTACTGTATCATGATTGATTTAAGTCAGTACTAGGTGATGCTACACCAGTTAGCCTTGAGCTCATTTCATTATTGGAACAGTGTATGATACTGAGAGAGATTTCAGATGATCTCTTTGGGGCAAGATTACCTACTTTAGAAAACCTAGGAAGTAGACTGATTTTCCACAGATTAGTTGGGTAGATTAGAATGGGTAACATCTGCATGGGAACAAGATCATCTTTAGATGAAGGAAATCATTCAACTTCAACTTTGGTGGTGTGGTTAGAGAACTCTGAAGACTTGATAGGGATACAAAATCTAGGAAGTTCCTTGAAAGTTGCATTCTCCATGCACACAACGTGGGAGAACCATGCATACTTTGGATCTATGATGGGCTGATGGAAACTGCCTAAATACAGTCTACATAAGTGGGCATGCAAAAACAATACCTGTGTGTCATGTGCTACTAGTTTGATACTAGCAGGAATGAGCAAACAGTGACTGGTGAAAGTACCTTCAAATCTTTTCAAGAAAAGCACTGTTAAGTATTTGGATATTCTTGAAAATATGGGAAAACTGACTCTGTATGTGAATAGTGGCTTACACATACGTCGCACTTAAGCCTGTGGTGTGTCTGACATTCCAGGAAGGTTAACTGGCACTGTTGCTACCAAAAGATCTCTTTATCCTCATTTGTAGACCAGATGGTTATAAGCCACTGAATACCTAGATAATAATTTTTATGGAGCATTTCTGTATTTCCTTCAAAATTACAGGAAGAAACGCTACCTGAGAAGTAACTCTAAGAAGGGAAAAAATCCTTTCTGGTGAATATATACCATGTTTTATCTCTAGACCTATAGCTAGCATCTTGAAGCTAAATTTAATTCCAAGGAAGGATGCAATTTTACTTTCTTGTTACAGTTAGAGCATGAAGCCATGGCATTCGGAAATTTTCCAAATTTGAAAATGTCCTGGGCACATTCTCCAGGATAGTATTTGAAATAAGTGAGACTCTGCATATAGGCCCAGAAAAAAAATTTAGTGGTGTGACTGCATGATACATGAATGCCTATGCCTATAGCAAGATTACGTCCATAACACTTTGTTTAATAGCACGAAGCCATCAATCCAGGCTGATAGAGACCCAAAGAGATTTTTGAGAGACAGAAGATGTTTTTCCATCTCTTCAGTTTAGCAACAGTATGTGCAGAGCTAAATTTCATTTAAATGTTCCATTCCACTGAGAATGTTCCTTGCTTTCTGAAACTTCATTGTGGGATTTGATGGATCTCCCTCAGAGTGCTGACACTTCATTTCTTTTGAAGTTTTCTGTAGGAGCTTATGAGAGTAGGGAAAATTCAGATAGTCACACTCGATTTACTTATTAGATGTACGTGAAGCTCCTTTAAACCAAAGCTTTTGAAAAAAAAAAATCAAATATATACCAGCGTCTTCATTACTTCATTTAAAAAAACCCAAACCCCTTACTGTTACTTGTGAAGGCAAAATTTCACAAACTAGATACATAAACATCAATTTTGTTTAGGTAGCAGTTTCTTTAGTTAGGATCATTCTTAGGTTATTAGTATTTGCAACTGGTTTTAGTAGACAGTATGTCTGCTCATGAGATCACCCAATAAATCTGACTGTCTCACTATACAAGTCAGAAGACATCCAGCTGTGGTTTTACCAGAGTTCATTCCATGATTCCAAGTATCTGCTGCTGTAGGGAAGTTGACTTCAGCTATACAGTAGCCTTGAAACCCTGAGACCAGTATCTAAAATATTTATGTTCTTTCTGTATACCATCATCTATTAAGAGATGCCTGCATCTGTCCAGCCATGTAATCAAAGCTCTTCACAGCACAATTACTGTAAAATGTGCAGTTTATAGTATGATAACTCTTTATAAGCATGATGAAACAATTATTTCTATAGCTTGTTCTTTGGCCATTGTCATCCCTCACTACAAAGTTTTGCAAGTCTTGATCAGAGTTCTCCAGAATCTAATTCTTCTGTGTGGAGGTATCTGATTTACTTTTCAGATCAGAAGTGTAACCCTTGCGTTTTCCTCCATACTGCTCTATATTTTTTTTTGTGACCACTGTGATTACTGAAAGAGGTTTTATGTTGTTTATGCATATATACTATACTGTACTTTTTGCTTGCTGCACAGAAACAGTGCTATCACCTTGTAATCACTTCTGTGAGAACTATTCTTTGTCTTTTATTCAAGAGACCTACCCAAAAGGTTTTCTCTCTGTTTTACATACCAAGGAAAATTAGCATTAACCTGTGTCATCATTATACCTATGTGGAGCTCAGTCAAGCATTTTTACTGCTTGCTATTCTGTGGTACAGATAACTCTTTTCTAATTCAGTTAGATCTTGATGTAGTTCTTTCATTTAAGCTCATACTAAAGAGTTTTATAATGCATTTGGGGCAGGCTAAGCACACATTCAAACAATTTACATCAACTAAGCTGATAAATGAGTTGGATTAAGCTTCTGTGACTTGCTGGCACTTGATCAAATTTAAACTTTTATTAGGAGTGGCATATGATCATCTTTACCCAGCTTCAGAAAATACAATTAAGAAAAAAAAATCCTGTTTAAAAAATGGCTGTTAAAAATAACCTGTAGTTATTTTGAACCCATAGTTATATTTAACCCATAGTTAAACACCTGGTTGTTTACAGTACTTGTAAGTTTCAAAGTCAAAGCACTGAGAGCTGTTTGTAATATTTAGTTCTTCCTATCAACATTTGTATGTTGTTCTCTTGTACTTTTTACTTCACAGGGTTGAATCAAGTTCTTAGTCAGCAAGCAAATCAAGAAGTTAGTCCATTGGACAGCATGATTCAGAGACTTCAGCAAGAGCAGGACCAGAGACGTTCTGGGGAGGCAGGAACCAGTAGTACCAGCCGGATAAGCAGAGGTAGATTACTGGGGGATGGACTTTATGGTTTTGCTGCTGATACAGCTGAGAGCTGAAAAACATATATTGTTATGCACAATTTGTGTGTTTTGTTGAACTGCTAGAAAGGGGGTATGGAGACATGGAAAATAATACGTCTCTCCCATATTTTTTTTTTTTTTTCCTTTCTGCGAAGTCACCTTAATGTTACAAATTAATCTGTGTGAAAGTTACTGTCTGCTCACTGAGGGAACTTGCAGCAACTGTGTTCCCTTAGAAGTAACTACCCTGCTGTTTAATCTGGAAATGACTGAAGTCTGAAGTGGCTTGGATGAGGAAATAGAAGGGAGAGAAGAGGAAGGAGCTGCTTCTTCTTCAGTACAGCTATTCCACATTTCAGTGTCTTGCAGTAGATTACACGGTAGTTTTCAGCACTGTAAAAATCATGGCTGGTAATCCACCCGAGTAAGCAAGAACAGCTCGTGTGTAGAAAGGTGTAAAAAAAATGTTGACGTTTTACTGCAGTGTAGGATCGTGTGTGTGGTTGGGGGTTTGGCTTGGTTTTGTTTCTGGGTTTGGTGTTGGTTTTTGGTTGTTTTGGGGGTTTTTTTTTAATGTTTTGGACCATTTCAGTTCCTTGTCTGTAAATTTTGAAGCTTGGCTTCCTAATAATTTCCCGTATTGTGGCTTCATTTTTTTTTAAGGTAGAAGTCTGTTTAAGGAATATCCCATTTCAGTCAGCTGGCTCTTTTATAACTGAGATTGAGAACCATGGCAGTAGTCAGCTTTGCATAAATGCTCTCAAAAGCGTTCTTTAAGAAAAGCAAACCAATGAACCATTTGCTTCGCTTGAGATCATTGATAAATCTGCTCCTTTTCAGTGTGAATTTTTAAATAGAGTACTACAGCCCTGTAGCTGTTCAAGTGTGTGTTGTGGTGACTGTAGAAATTGCGGAAATAAGATGTTGTTATTCTGGAGCGTGTCCAGAGAAGTTCAGTGAAGCTGGTGAAGGGTCTGGAGCACAAGTCCTATGAGGAGCAGCTGAGGGAGCTGGGGCTGGAGAAAAGGAGGCTGTGGGGAGACCTTATTGTTCTCTACAGCTACCTGCAAGGAGAGTGTAGAGAGGTGGGGGTTGGTCTCTTCTCTCGGGTAACAAGCGATAGGATGAGAGGAAATGGTTGCAAACTGCACTAGGGGAGATTTAGGTTGAACATCAGGAAAAATTTCTTTACTGAAAGGGTTACCTTTGTCAGGCATTGGAACAGGCTGACCAGGGAAGTGGTGGAGTCAACATCCCTGGAGGGATTTAAAAGGTGAACAGATGATGTGCTGAAGGACATGGTCTAGAGGTGGACTGGGCAGGATTAGTTTGTGGTTTCTCTTCCGACCCAAGTGATTCCATTATTTTATTCAGTTAATATTTGATTTCCTTTGAAATATTAGATTAAGTAAAAATCTTGGTTTTTTTTTCTATTAAGGTTTCTCTTTTTAAATGTTCCACTTGAAATCTCAGATCAGTTACAACTCCTGCTTTTTGACTTTTTAGGATCCGTAAGTTCTACCTCAGAAGTACATTCACCACCAAATATAGGCTTAAGGCGTAGTGGACAAATTGAAGGGGTGCGTCAGATGCATAGCAATGCGCCGAGAAGTGAAATAGCCACTGAACGGGACCTTGTGGCTTGGAGCCGAAGGGTCGTGGTGCCTGAACTGTCTTCTGGTGTGGCCAGGTAAGCACAGGCCAAGTTTGCAGACAGTTTTAGTTTGGTGACCTTAAATTGAACAGCTTTGGAATTCACGTTGTCACAGAACTATTTGTGTTGTATTTATCTATGTTGGGGTCTCACATTTCTTCAGATGAGTTTCAGTTTAAAACCAGTTGTTGTTTGTATATCACTTGAACAGCCTTAGAATTATAGAAGTGTTGTGAATAAAAATTGACTGTTTAACAAATGGCAAAGTAATTAACTTGTATATGCAATGACAAGGTTACAGTATGTTTTAACGCCATTTGTTCCTGTGGTTATATGGCCTTTTACAGCTGAGATATTGACCTAATCCATTAGGTGCCTGAGGTGAATTTTGATTTCCAAACTTGAACTTTATTTCGTTCAGTAATTAGCTCTTGTGATGAATACTTATTGATATAAGTCAAAAATCCTTACTAGCCACAATCAAACATAAACTGCTCTAGCTTTTTGAAATAAGATTGAAATCTTATTTTGTCCAGAGAGGTTAATTTTGAAGTCATATTCTGACTGTCAAGAGAAGAACTACTGCTCAGAGATTATTTTAAGTGTTAAACATTTTTTCCTAGGTTTAGAATAGATCCTCTCAGTTGTAGTATTTTACTTTAAAGTTAACATTTCATCTTTCTTTTTCAGTAGGCAGGAAGAATGGAGAACAGCAAAAGGAGAAGAAGAAGTAAGGGTGTATCGATCAGAAGAGAAAAGAAAACATGTAACAAGTCATACTCAAAGAGAAAATAAAATACCTACTTTCTCTAAGGTAAATAGTCACTTGTACCTTATCACAGTACAGAGCATAAAAGCTGACTCAGTGTTAGGCTATGTAATACTATATTGTATTGTATGTATAATCATAGTTGATGATACAATACTGGGGGGAGTAGCTGACACGCTGGGAGACTGTGCTGCCATCCAGTGAGATCTGGACAGACTGGAGAGTAACTGTGTGAAATTACACAAAGGCAAGTGTAGGGTCCTGCACCTAGGGAGGAATTATCCCATGCACCAGTGCAGAGTAGAGGCTGACCTGTTGGAAAGCAGCTTTGTGGAAGAAGACCTGGGAGTCCTGGTGGACATCAGGTCAACTGTGAGCCAGCAATGTGCCCTCGTGGCCAGAAGATCCAGTGACATGTTTGGGTGTATCAAGAAAAGCGTGGTCAGCAGGTTGAGGGGAGGTTATCTTCCCCCCTCTGGTAAGGCCTCATCTGGAGTATTGTGTGCAGTTATGGGCTCTCCAGTTCACAAAAGGACAAGGAGCTACTGGAGGGGGTACAAAAAAGGGCTACAAATGTGATTAGTGAACTAGAACATCTCTTACAAAGAGAGTCTGAGGGACTTTGGACTTTTTAACCTAGAGAAGACTTGGGTGGTGGGTGTCAGGAGGATAGGGTCAGTCTTATTTCAGTGGCTCCCAGTGAGAAAACAAGAATCAATAGGCATAAACTTGAATATAGGAAGTTCCATCTAAACTTCTTTACTGTGTGGGTGACGGAGCACTGGAACAGGCTGCCCAGAGAGGTTGTGGAGTCTCCTTCTCTGGAGACATTCAAAACCTGCCTGGATGCTGTCCTGTGCAGCCTGCTCTAGGTGATCCTTCTGTGGCGGGGGCGTTTGGACTAGATCTCCAGAATTCCCTTACAACCACAAACATTCTGTGATATTCTGTGAACCAGGGATACAAAAATTTATTTACCTCTTCAGAATGAGGGAGCATGTCTCTAATGATGTTTTGCTACACTCTGGATAGGTGCTTTTAGAACCTTCTAGGTGTGAAACCCTGCAAATCCTGTGTTAGGGACAGGATTTGTTGTAGGGAATGTGTTGCTAGTAATCAAGACATCCTGCTACTGTTGTCTACCATTTGATGTACTGTTCTGTGGAAAGGTTCAGTTAAAACACAAGCCATAGTTCTTATGGTTAACACATTGAAATGCATCTTCAGATACAGAATTTTATCTTTTTTCATGGTATCCTAACAGTCACATTGCTAGAGCTGGAGTACGTTTTCCAGAAAAGAGGAAGGCAGGATAGATGAAGTAAAAAGAAATGGGTTGTATTGAAAGCTAAATTGTCATAATTGATGTTTCCCTATAATTTGGGGTGGGAGAAATGATGCCTTCATGCTGTTAAGAAAATGTGAAGGCTGTATATTCTATATTTACAAAAATTATTTAATCTCTTGTTAGAAATCTGTTCTATCTGTGTGCCTCACATGCTTTTCTAGCTAAATGACCAGCTATATCTTATAATGAAGGAACTCTAAGCAACTGTAAAGCGGAACCCACGCCTTGGGACTTGTGTTGCTTATTGTAGATGAGAACATTTGATCCCTTCAGTAAAATACAGGCCTTTGAGACCACCTGTAAATTGTCCACAGAAAAGCAAATTTCATTTATGGGGTGCAAGATAGAGAAATGAAGACATGAAATATTAAAAGCAGGTATGCCAGAGAGCGTGCAGCTCTTTATCAGCGTACTGTACTTAATGCCTGTGCTATTTATTGGGGAATAAATGACTGAGACTGAAATCAGCCTGAAAACAAGTAAATTTCAGATGCTTAGTAGTGCTTCTGTATAAATGATGATGAATTAATTTTTTATTCAGTACAAAGAGTAAATTCTAATTGATACTAAACTTGAGTGTTCAGCTTTGCTGGTTTTTTCATACTCAACCGAAGTGAAGTTCATTTCACTTTTTTGAAATCACTTCCCCACCCCTTCATAATTTTCAGTTTCTCTAGTTTTCAACAATTACTTTTATTACAACTTTGAAACAACAAAACTTAATATGGACGTTTTTTAAAATCATTTCTCAGAGGAAAAAAATTTTAGTGTTGAAACTTCAAAGGTTGCACTGGGTCCTTTTGAGCCTCAGTTTTCACTGGGGATGGTTATACCCTTAAAATCCTTCAGAACAAAAGCTAGCTAACCTTTCTTCAGTTTCATATATTTACACAGAGAATAATGTGTTCTTCAGTTGTTTCAGTCCCAGGAACGTCTGTGACCTGGATTCTGATGCCCAGAATGTAAAGGAGAGAACTTGGTAAATCCTTCAGTCATTTCCCACATTCATACTGAGGAAATACAGCAATACGCAGACAGTCATGTTCGTGTTCTCTGCGCTTCAGTGTTTAAGTACTTTTTTTTAATACAGAAATGATTGAATTCAGTAACACTTTCTGGACATTTTAATAAGTCTTTCTTAAACCCTACAGGATGCTATTTTAAGGCATCTTGGGATAATAAAAAAAACTCACAGTCATCATTAGTTTGTTCTTCATTAAATGTGTATTTCTTTGGAGAGCTTATGTTCTTGAAGTACATGAATTCAAATCCCTTGAGATAAATCTCAGAGGGATTAGGAAATGAGTAGATTTCAAACAGACCTTAAATAAGCAAATTTGCAAGAAAAAAAAGTGCTTGTTCCCAAGTTGATTGAGTGTCTTAGTTAAATAGACTGCTCAGAATTTAGTGACTTCAGTTGTTGCTTAAGGTAAACATGTGCTTTCTCTCTGTAGTGTCTGAACAATAGGAATGGTGAATTGGCATTTTCATCTTCTGCAGTGTCCATAATAAAATCAAATAAACACCTAGGAAGAAAAGTAAGGTTGACTGCACTCCAAAAACTGTTGTGTAGTATTTTAGTTTTTTTTTTTTTAAAAATAGATATTAGCAACTTCATAGTAGCAGCTCTTCTGTTGCTGTTCTTGACTGTGTGACTTTAAATACAAGTTCTGTTATGTTGAAGATAGAACTGGAAAGCGGCGTGTAAATCTTCCTTTTCCTCGAATGCATGTAGTAGGTTCTGAAACTGATCCCTTCTAATTTATATTACAGTAGTGTTGTGAAACTACAGTCCTTGTATGCTGCAGAGTGAATCCTTAAGGGTTTAATGAGAAAATACATAGAGAAAATACGTGAGAAAAAATTGTATAACGTGTTAGGTTGGAAGGGACCTTTAAAGGTTATGTATTCAAACTCCCTGCAGTGAGCAGGGACACCTCTAACTCGATCAGATTGCTCAGAGCTCCATCAAGCCTGACTGAATGCCTCCGGGGATGGGGGCTCCACCACCTCTCTGGGCAACCTGTTCCAGTGTTTCACCACCCTTGTTGTGAAGAATGTCTTCCTAATGTCTTATCTAAGCCTGCACTGCTGTAGTTTAAAGTCATTGCCCCTCATCCTATTGCTGCAATTCCTTACAAATAGTCCCTACCCAGCTTTCCTGTGGGCCACTTCAGGTACTGGAAGGCCACTATAAGGTCTCCCTGGAGCCTTCTTTTCTACAGGCTGAGCAAGCCCAACTCTCTCAGCCTGTTTTTGTAGGAGAGATTCAGCCCTTTGATCTCCCTCTTGGCCCTCTTCTGGACCTGCTCCAGGAGGTCCTGATCCTTAGGGCTCCAGAGCTGGACACAGTATTCCAGGTGCAGCCTCACCCGAGCAGAGGGGCAGAATCACCTTTCTCATTGTGCTGGCCACACTTCTTTTGATGCAGCCCAGGATGCAGTTGGTCTTCTGGGCTGTAAATGTACATTGTTGACTCATGTCTGGGGTTTTCATCCGTCAGCTTTTCATCCATGATCTAGAGAAGACAGGGAAGCATTATTTTGTAGTAATATGGATAGACCTAAGAATTGCAGCATCCAAGAATTCTAGAAAGCATGTCATTCTACAATACTGTAACCTCATCTGGGAACAGAGTAAACAAGGCTTGTATTAAAACATTGTCCTCATGCAAGTTCCATTAGAAATTCTAATTTTTGTATCAACTTTTGAAGTCTTATCATTTCCGTTTATAGAGTATTGAGAAAATATTTTCTTCTGTTCCTTTCTAATGGAGAGAACTCAAATACAGAAGTGAAAAGGGCAGGAAAAAAAATGTTGTGACAGGTGCAGATGATTCCATTGTGAAACCAGCAAGGAGGAATGTGTGTGTTGTTTTGCTGGAGGTAGCTTAGTTGTGTTCCTCAAAAGTAATTTTCCACTTACACGTTATTTAAACACTACTTCCAGGTAAATCGTCAGGATGTTAAGAGGAAAATAATCCAAAACCCAAGAGACTAGCACTTAGCACTTAGTGTCTGCTATCTTCACAGCTTTTGGAACAGTTCTCACTAATTTCTTACATATATGTGATGTAGTAAGAGTAAACTAAGTAATTGCAAGCACTGATCCAGACTTCAGGAGAATATGGAAGGATGCTCTTTAGCCAAAGAGAAAATGACAGGACAAGAGGCTGGGGGCAGAAACTGCTGAAACAAAGGTGGGTTTGCCCGAACGTAAGGAAGCCCTTCACTGTGGGGGTGAATAGAGCACAGGCTATTCAGAAAGGCTGTGGAGTCCCCAACTTTGGAGATACTTCTTGGACAACTTTTTGAAGCTGTCTGGACATACGGTCCTAGGCAACTGTAGGTACCAACTCCAGGTAGCCCTGCTTTAGCAGGGGTTTTGGACAAGATGACCTCTGGAGGTAGGCCCTTTCCAACCTCACCCATTCGGTGAAATAAAAATTGCTTTATGCTGTAACAGTTTAGGGGGTTTATTGTATTTGTTATCTGGGAAGAAAAGTGTTCTTTGAAGAATGTTAAACTTTGACAAAGGTATATAGTAATGACCTTGATAGTGGAGAAATATCCCCCTCCAGAAGAATAAGAACTGAAATCCAATAAGGACACAAAATTTAAATTCAGGGATAAATGCTGGGTGGAAGAATTTAAATAGTATATCTAGTCAAGAATTAGAGGGTTTTTAGGCTATCAAGAATTAGATTTTTTTAGGCTACTTGACATTGGGGTTTTTCTCTACAGTTGCTTTTTGCAATATTACGCTTCAAATTTCATGCTGGAAAAAAAATCAACTTTGTGTTAAAGAGGCTGTATCTATTTAATGTTGGGGTTCTGGTACCATACATATGCTTGGGCCCTACCTCTATTTAATTTTCTAGTAGAGGCTAATTCCTGTTGCCTTAAGGAAGAAGGAACCATTTTCAGGTAAAATATAGCTACTGCTGGTGAAAAAGTACTATGGAAGTGGCCAAAGCTGTCCAAAATTGCTGTGACGCGGTAGCAAAGATGTGCTACTTGGTGGAGTCAGGGTTGTAAGGACTGTAGAATGCAGTGGTCTGAGTTGTCAGGACACCTGCTACCGAGCTTCCAGTATATCTTTCATAAATAGTGTTACAAAACCCCTCAGCAGTGTCCAGGTATTCATATCTATCCCTCTCAGATATGGGAAATGCCACCCTTTGTATTTTGCGGATAATTACAGCTGCTCTGACAGCAGCTGTAATTTCTAATGTGTCTGTGATGTGCTCTGGTAGTGACTGGAAGCATTGGATATGGTACAAGGTACTTGTCAGCATTTACGGCTGTTCATCAAAGTGTATTGAAAGTGATGATTGAACCTCAAATCATATATAATTTCGGCTTTATTTCCAAGCCTTCTGTTAGAGTTGAGTGTCCAATTTTGAGCTCTTTCTTTAGGATATATATGGAGAACATGGGGAAGGAAGACTATCGGCTCTGTTTCCTCAGTCATTGTTGAAAATGTTGATGATGGATTCCATTTTGTCACAAAAACTTTGTAATGCTTTATCTTTCTAGTCAAACCTTCACACTCAACCCCGCCCTTTCCCCCAAATGAACATCTGTCTTCCTGACCTGCAACTTCTCATCAGGTGTTGGAAAAGCTGTCTTGAATAGGAGTGGTGGCAAAATACATTTCTTGGCATAGTGTGGAAGTTTTATACCTGACAGTATCTTTCCTGGTCCCTGCTTGAGCAGTGGGGTTGGGTAAGGTGACATCCAGAGGTCACTTCCAACTTAATTCTGTCATTCTGTTACTTATGGATTGCTACTGAGGGTTTGGGTGTTTTCCCCTCCGTTCTTGTTTTGGCATTGCGCCTCTCCCAAAGGAGTTTGTTATTGGCACCATTATTGGCATTACAGTATTTATATAACGTGGTTACTTGCTTCCACGAAGCAAAGATTTGGGGGAGGGAGCGAGGCTGGGGTGGGCGCTTTTTTTTCCCCTCAAGCTTTGAACTGCCAAAAGAGAAGGAACTATTTCCAAAACCAGAGCATAATGAGAAGTGCTTCAGTTTTCCAAGGATCCATAGTTTCCATATAGGGAAAGCTATATTTATAATAACCATTTGAGAAAACTTACCTCTGAATAGAAATGGGAATGTAATTTTTTTCACTTTTCCTCCTAGAAGGAAGACATGAGTGTTACAGTCAGGCTGTATTGTAGTTTCTGCAAAATTCGTCCTCATTATTGTAAAGGAGATTTGACCGATTTGTTTCGTTGGGCTTGTGTGAGTCCATTCTGTTGTCTGTGCCTCTGCATACCGTGTTTCGTGATGCCAAAACCCGGATGTGTTTCATGAAAAATGCTGCAATTCAGTAGCAGAAACAAACTGCTGTAATGTTGGCTTTTGGGACCTCTGCTTCAGCAGTGAATCCTGAGAGCTTGATGAGAAGCAAGCAGCCCCAGAAGGCTGAGACAGAAGGCTGTCTGATGGACTCAGCCACTAGCCTTAGGGCTGCCTCACAGCTCTTCAGGGTAGGGTTAGAGCAGCTTGAGTAGATCTGGTACATGGTGCCAGTTTGAATCCAAAAGAAGGAATGCCCCAGGTCTCAAAAGTCCTGGACAATGTTAAAATGCTGATCGCTGAGCAGCCCCATTAGAAGTGTCTCTGGTAGCTATACTGTGATGGTAGCTTCCCCAGCTTGAATTCTCAGGGCAGAACAACAGATACAGTGCTCACTGAATAAAGCATAGAGCAGTTTCACATTGGTCCTCTGTGCTTTGGTGAAAACTGTAATGCAGTTGTACAGATCAGCATGCTGGCCTGGACTCCTGAATTGTTCGGTTACACCTGAAAAACATGTACCATTAACAGGGAGGGGAGGAGAAAAGCCCTAGCTGCTAGAGTTCTGCATTTTAAAGAAAATTGTTGTGGCTAAGGAAAACCAAATCTTAGTTTCTGCTGCTTAGCCAAGTTTTAAGAGTTTCACCCAAGAAGACAGCTCTGATAATATTAGTACCTGTCAGTGGTTTGCTCCAGTTCTGCTTTCTTCATCTCTAGGACTGTGTTTTCAGCCATATCAGCAACTGATAGACTACATGTCTGATCTCTCCTTTATGGAAGGAGGAGCACACTGGGGAAGTGTGCCTCCTTTTGTGGTGTCGAGGAATGTGTCCAGAAGCCATCTCATTGGTCTGAACTAGGCTGAAGTTCAAATATGCATGCCAAAAAAATTATCACAAAACTCTTGAAAATGAGATTGTAGCTCTTGATTTTCTTGCTGGGTGTTGGTAACTAATACAGGAATTCAGGATTGTTGACAGCAACTGTTTGTGTAATGTATGTGCTACAGGAGGAACAAAATCTCTTTATGCTGGAACGTGATGTGTTTCTTAATTACAGCCTTATTTCATTTCTTTTAAGCTTCCTAAGAACTGAGATTCTTTCCAACTGACTCATTCATTCCAACTCTTCCATGCATCATCTTATCACTTAAAAGTCTTCAGTTGGTAACAGTCATCTGTATGTGCTAAGGGAAGTGTTACTGTATGGGTCTCTCTGAATAGATCTGACTCCTCAGTTGCAAATTGGCACGCACTTTTTCTTTGAGAGTCCCCTTTCCTGTGATGGCCATTTTAACTGTAATTTTAAATTGCTACAAGTTCTTAGCTGTCTGTCAGTATTTAACTGATGTGGTCCTTGTAGAGAACAAAGAAAACTAATAACTCAAGATAAGAATTTTCAGTTATATCCAGGAAGAAATATTAATTATTTACAGAATACACTGAGCTGCTTGGTGCTTATATTCAGCTATGCATTTGGAGTGCTTGCTTAGCAGCTCTTTGCTTTTGGACTTGTGGCATGTTTTGAGTTGTCTGATGTTTAGACTACTGCAGAAATTGATTCCCAGGATACTATTATTAAAGAAAATTCTATATATATTAATAAAATGCATACTCACAAATTACATATTTCAACTTCCCTGTCTTTACAGAACCATTCTCATGATCATTTGCTGGACGCTAGTGACTCAAAGAAACAGCAAGCTAATCAGCACAATTACCGTACGAGATACGCAGTAGAAGAAACTGCAAGGCCTGCTGAAGAGTTAGAAAATGGACACAGTTCCTCGGATGTAAGATCCCTTCTCATGAGGCAATCTTACGTATTCCATGTCTATGTGTTAGGATCCTGCTTCAGCTAAGAAACACAGGCTATGTTTTCCATTGTGTGTTTTCTTTCACCTTTTTTAAAAATCAGTGTTGAATTTAGTCAAAGCTAAAGACACAAAATAATATGTGAAAACCTAAAAGTAATTGACAAAAGGGAGAAATGCACATTATGTTACAGCATTTGGCAAAGTGCATGTGTGCAATGAGTATATAATTCTATACGGGGTTCTTGTTTGATATTAATTCAAAAGATGTAGGAAAAATACATTAAAAGAACTGGAAATAATTTTCAAAAAGGCAGGCTAACCTTTTTAAATGGAGATTGAGAAGCTTTCAGGTCTCCACTGGCTATATGTTAAAAAAAAAGCTACTCCACACTGTGTGTCTGTCTAGACACAGGTATTTTCTGACTTTATTAAGTCCATTAAAGTAAAGTAACTATCTGCAAACTAAAACACCTTTTTAACAACATAATTTTCAAATGCCAGATGTTTGTAACACATAGAAAGCCTAGAAGAGTCTTAGTCACATTGTCATTTATATATTTTGAGTTCCAAAGAAAATACTTTCTTTTTTCTTCCTTCCTCTCTCTTCCTGCCACCCCCTCCCTTAGGAAGGGGAAGTAGTTGTTGCCAGTGGTGGAACATCAGAAGATGATGAAAGAGCATGGCACAGTGACGGCAGCTCTAGGTAAGTGACACTATACCTTACAGAGAAAAGTCCTGATCATACATTTTAAATTATCTTCTCCGTAACGAGTCCATGAGTAATAACTAAAGCTTGTGCACATTTAGAAGAAAAGATGAAAAATAACCTAAAATGTTGTAGTTTTCAGCTGTATTGCTAACTGAAATTTAGGGAAGTCTTCATCCTTGTTTATCAGGAGCAGAATTGTTTCCTGTGATTTTGCAGGTGGGTAATTCTTGGCAGGCTCATGCCTGCAGGCATGTGGTAGCAGTTTCTTATCCCTGTCAGTCCCTGTGTGACTGCTGCTGCTGACCCTTGGTTTGAAGTTAGAGAGCTAAGATTGATGTAGCTTCCATACATCCATTGTTTCTCCTCTAGCTGATTTGGATTTGTTAACTTGTATTCAAAGCTGTTAAAAGCCAAAAGTTCTGAAAACAATACCTAGGCATTAGCATGCATCATTTTGAATTGACCAAGTAACCAGTGGATCTACTTCTGGTGATCCTAGAAGTTAACTTACTTGCAGGACTGAATGATCTCAAGGTTTTAGTTTAAACAATTTGGTTTTAACAAGTTAAACTAACATTTAAATTGTAAACGGAATATGAGGGGTTTAGGAACTGGTTTTAACTATTCACATACTGTATTTATCTAGATTGTTACCTGACTTGTTTGTGGTTTTTTACCTTTTGGGTTTAAAAATATTTTTTTTAACATCGTATGCAGTGACTACTCTAGTGATTACTCTGACTGGACAGCAGATGCAGGAATCAATTTGCAACCACCAAAGAAAATTCCTAAAATTAAAACAAAGAAAGCAGAAAGTAGTTCAGAGGATGAAGAAGGACCTGAAAAACAAAAGAAGCAAATTAAAAAGGAGAGGAAAAAAGGGATTGAAGAGAAAGATGGACCATCAACATCACCAAAGAAGAGGAAACCCAAAGAGAGAAAACAAAAGGTTCGATGTTGTTTGTATCTTACTCAATGCTCACTCCTACTGTCGTTTCCCCAATTAGATCAGTTACATATACAACTTAACACTGTCTAATTTGAAAACACATCATGAGTTTTTACTCATAATGGTAACTACTGACTTTTGTAAGTCAGATGATTGTGGTAATGATACACTTTCTAAATACAGCGCGTTTCACTGAAATGCTTTTTGTGCCCTTAACACCATCTGTTCTCAGGTCAGGAACTTCCTTTCTGTGGACGTATTGAGTATTGGCTTACCAAGTGCCTAAGTCACTAATTAACTGTATTTTGTTTGAGATGAGGGGTCTTCTGCACTCCTTAAGATCATTATTTCGGCCCTCATTAAGGGTAGACTGACAAAAAAGTTGTTTTAATCTGCAGGTTGTATAGTATCAGCTTTACTGTGAGTCTTTGGTGCGACAGGCAGGATGTTAGGTTGTAGTCTTTCCTGTGGCATTAGGCTGCTTTTGTTTATTGCACACAGCCATCTGTTGTCCTGTCGGTACTAGCAGCACCTTGGTGTTTGCACAGTATGAAACCGAAGAAGGTATGAGGCCAGGAAAATAGACTGCGCGGTGTTTTTTAATATTTCAAACCTCTACTTTAGCTTTTTGTTATAAAATTTAAGACTGGCAACCTTGTATTTCCACCTAGATTAAAGATGAGCTCAGAGTTTTGAGAATCTTGCATCTATTTTGCTCCCAGTTACTGAGATGCGGGAGGTTTTTTATTAAAAACAATATCACACTTGAATAGTTCATATTTTAAAAAATAACTCCTTCTTTGAATCACAAGGAAAATATTAAGCTGGAAGGAATACTAGAAACTATCCCTCTTCCCTCTGTCCCTAGGTAGGATTAATTATATTTGTCATTCCTGAAAGATATTTGTCTTTGAAGTTCCTTGTGGAAATTCTACTTCCTTACAGGGCAGAGAGCTCATGGTCTTTACTAGTGGAAAGTTCTTCCTGATTCCTGAACCTGAATCAAAATTAGGGGTTTCTGGTGGGGGGTGGGTTAGTGTGGGGAGGCTGACTGTCTTTGTATCCAGGCACAGAATCTTATGAACTAAGAAAGAAGTAGAAAAGGAATGCCATTATTCTCTATTAGTTCATGGGCTATTAAGATCTTGAATGATGCTTGGATTTCAAATCTCCTTTCACCAAAAATCAATCTTAAACTAATACAGTGGGGAAGAAGGGCAAGAGAAGAGCACATAGGAAGATCAAAGGCTACAAAAGGCTTTTTTTTTTTTTTTCCCCTCCTTTGGGGCAGACATGGAAGAGTATAACTCTTTGAAGCGAGAGAGTTTAGAAAATATATGATTAAAAAAGCTTTATAATGCTGAGTGGTTTAGAAATAAGCAAATATGGAATGATTTGTTTATTTTGTTACACTGACATGTGACACCCAGTGACACAGATGTGAAGCTCAAATCAAAGCCCCCTTCCATCCCCACCCTGAAAGCAAGCAAAACCCCCAAACCACCTGGGCATGTATTCAGGGTGTAGAACTAGAAAGGATTCTACTAAAGGATTTAGAAGAATTGCAGAAATGATAGAAAAATTCACTGGGACTAGTCCCTTCCTGATGATTAACCTGAGTCCAGGTTTGCTTCCAGAGGGCTTTAAACTGACAATTGATGTGTGGAGTTATAACAAGGGAAGACTTTCTGTTCAAAGGATTTTTTTCCTACTACCTTACTGTAATTCAAGTGGTATACTCAAAGCAGCTTCATCCTGGTGAAACAACATTTAAATTGGTGCAATGCAGTTAAACTTTTGTTTGAAGTATCACTTTTGCAGTCTGGGTGTGCAGAGTCTTCCACTGGTGGCTGTATGGAGTGGATTGCTGTACAACTGTCCAAGCTTGCTTTCTGTATGTGCAAAATATTATGTAAAGGAATCCTATTTGAATGGTTGTACATACATCTGCTTTGCCTGGCCTATTACGGACACATAGTGTGCTCCTAGGACTACCAACTGCAGTGAGCTTTGCTACTTAGAAATACCATCTGAAAATGCAGTTCCAAAGCACATTGTAGTAAATATTTCAGTAGCTAATGTGGATGTACTTAATCAGTGTTGTTTCTGCATGCTTTACCTCTCTTGACCTTTTCCTCCTCATTTTGTGGTGCTCATTCATTGAAGGCAGCTGTATGGTTGTAGTGTCTTAGGGGCCAAGGCAACTGTGGTAATTTTGGTTAGAGAATGGCATGTTTCGGTTTTATCTTGGCGTGAGAAGTACATAGTTACTGCAGTGTTAATAAAGTTAGACTTGGTTAGAAGAGCCCTACCACTACCTCCAAAACCAACAAACTACAAAAAATTAATAAAAAAAAAAAACCACAAACGCTTAGTTTTTTAGATTATTTAATGGTTTTGATCTAGTGTAAGTGGTTAAGTAAGCTTTTATCTTCACACTGGGAATAATTTCCTTTCTATATTAAAATATACTTAAGAATTAGCAGTTGATTTTAATAAAACACTTCCCAAAACACAGGGTTTCCTCAGTTGCTGGTTTATTCATGCTAATCTTCTGTGTGCATTTTTTTTTCAGAGGCTAGCTGTAGGAGTTCTGGCAGAAAATGGTTTGACACTGGAAGAATGGCTGCCTTCAGCATGGATTACAGACACTATTCCTCGTCGGTGCCCATTTGTGCCACAGATGGGGGATGAGGTATTGTAACTATCCTCTCTGTATTCTTGCCTCTTTCAGCTTTTTTTACCTTTTTAAAAATTTAATCTGTGATTTTTTTTTCCAGAGATGCATTAACAAAATAGTTTTTGTTTTCTTCAAAATATTAGTTGATCTGTCTAAAATTTGGTTTCATTTCATTTAGTCTGTCCCATACTTAAAAATATTCTGCACAGTGTTGCTTTGACTTCGTTATTATTCCATGCTGTTGCAAGAACATTCCTTCTGCACTGTGTTTGGTATGTTAATTTCCTTTCAAGTTATGAGAGATGCTTTATCTAGTGAAAATAGTCCTTAGTTGTACAGCATTGAGAAATCAAATATGTATTTAAGCTGTTTGGAAAACTTCTGTTTGGGGCTGAAATGAGGGATTAAACCCTTGGACGTGGAGGGGGTGTTTGTGGCTTTATTTTTTTTGGTTTTGTGGTGTTTTTTTGTGGGGTTGATTTTGGTTGTTGCTTTGCTTTGGTTTTGGGTTTGTTGGGGTTTTTTTGAATTTTTTTTTTTTGAGTTTTTTTATAATCACTTATTCTGAAGAAAACCTCTGATACTGGGCTTTTCACTTGTGTTTCTGGTATCAGAAATCTTGTTCTGGTGTCTAAGAACAGAAAACCATAAGAGTTGTTTTGTGTCTGTGTGTTGTATAGGAACTAGACTGGAAACATTTTGTGAACATGTCCCAGATGTGTCAAAAAAAAAAAAAGTAGCAAAAGAACACCCACCAGTTTGTACTTTGGAATATATAGCATGTGAGCGTTGTATGAATAAGTAGTATTGAAAATCAGAGCCTGTGCATGTTCCCTGAAATCCCCTCAGGTTAAAATAAGAGGAAATAGCTGGGTTATGCTGTAATGTGTAGTCTGTTGGCTCTTCAGGGAGCGGCACAGTTCTGAGGTACTAAACAGAGTTTTTGTCTAGCTCCCCCACACCCCCAGCTTCAGAATGCAGTTGGAGAAATGCTTGACTTGCTGACAGAGTTGTTTAATGTTGGTCCTGAGCTAGTGGTGTTTGTAGGCACCACGGCAGAAACTGGATCGGGAGCAGGTGTTGCACGTGCAGCTTTGTGCACAGTGGATCACTTCTCTGACGCAGTTCACAGCACGGCCGTGCAAAAACTGCATCGGCCTTGCTAGTGAGGGAGGGAAGGAGTACTTCAAGTTGAGAGGTACAACTGGAGAAAATGCTTATGTGTTTATACCCTCCAGCAAACGTGTTTTGGAGGCTGTGCCATTCCAAAGATCAAATCCCAATAAATATATTTGGTGCCTGATACCATCTGGATACAGTGAAGGAGACAAGGATTTATCTGTACCATGTTACTCAGGAGACTTCAACATCATATCGGTTTAGCAAGATAAACTGGTGTGTTTGGTTTGGCACCTGCTGAATAGCATGTGCAGTGTGTACTAGGAATATCTAAGTAGGCTGCATTCTTTTGCTGAAAAATGCTTTATGTTAGCGAACAGGACATTTCCTGCCCTGCACCTAGAAAACAGAAGTTGCACCCATTGAGAGTACGCTTGTAATCAAGCTGCTAAAATTCCATTTCTGACACTTGCACTCCTCTGAATTGTTTAAGAAAAGCTATTGCAGAAGTTAATTTTGAGATCTATAGAAGTAAAAGATTGGTTTAATTAGAGAAATACATTGATAAGAAGTTTTGTGTGGCTTTGGAACACTTTGGATGTTATGTTCTATAAGGTTTGGAAGGAGAGATGTTTCCAATTCATTCGTAGAGCTGTACGAACAAGTGAGAACAAACCAGTAGTTCTATATTTATACTCACTGTATAAGAGTAGCATGTACCATCCCTTTTCCCTTTCTGAATACTGCCATTCACAGACAGACCTTTGTCATGTGTCTTGAGGAGCAATGGAAGCACACCAGAGATGGGACTGCACTTTTCCTGATTATCAAAATACAGTGCATATTATTTGTATATTATACTGCTGTTAACATGATAAAGAATGCTTGTGCCTGGATACTACAGTAAACATGCAGAAGCAGGAACTTATCGAGATTAAAAATAGAATTTCCTGGGAAAAGGCACAAATTCTTTTTTCCGCAGAGATCCAATTTCTTCTGACAGAAGATGCAATGCTTAGAGTCATTTACAAAATAAAAATGTTGCACTTCTGCAAACAGTGAATTGAATTTATAAGAGCTTTATCAGGAACAGTAAGTGTAGGAGGAATTGTTTGTATCTTGTGCCACTAAGTAGATTTTTATTATTTTCCTTACTATTATTCACTGGAAGGTATAGGAAACAATTGTCACAGCATTGAAAGCGTCATGTAAATTGGCATTATTTTACATCTGATTTTCAGTAGCCTCTGTTCCTTTTCAGAATCACAGAGTGACTAGGTTGGAAAAGACCTTTAAGATCACTGAGTCCAACCGTACCTGTCCTCTCCTAAACCATATCCCAAAGCACCTCATCTACCCGTCTTTTAAATACATCCAGGGATGGTGACTCAACCACCTCCCTGGGCAGTTTGTGAAGAACTTTTTCCTAACATCTAATCTGAACCTTCCCTGGTGCAGCTTGAGGCCATTTCTCCTTGTCCTATCACCTGTCACTTGGCTAAAGAGACCATCACCTACCTCTCTGCATCCTCCTTTCAGAAAACTACAGGCAATGATAAGATCTCCCCTCAGCCTCCTCTTCTCCAGATTAAACAAGCCCGGCTCCCTCAGCCGCTCCTCTTAAGATTTGCCCTCCAGACCCTTCACCAGCCTGGTTGCCCTTCTCTGAACACATTCCAGAACCAAGATGCCCTTCTTGTAGTGTGGAGCCCAGAACTGGACAGAGTACTTGAGGTGTGACCTCACCAGTGTTGAGTGCAGGGCCACAATCACCTCCCTAGACCTGCTGGCCACACTGTTTCTGATACAAGCCAGGATGCTGTTGGCCGCCTTGGCCATCTGGGCACACTGCTGGCTCATATTCAATCAGCAGTCCACCAACACCCTTCTGCACCTGACAGCTGTCCAGCCACTCTTCCCCAAGCCTGTGGCACTGCATGGGGTTGTTATGTCCCAGGTGCAGGACTCTGCACTTGGCCTTACTGAATCTGATACCGTTGGTCTCAGCCCATCGGTCCAGCCTGTTCAGGTCCCTTTGAAGAGCCTCCCTACCCTCAAGCAGATTGACACTTCCTCCCAGCTTAGGGTCATCCTCGAACTTACTGGGGGAACACTCAATCCCTTCATCCAGGCCATTGATAAAGTTGTTTGAACAGAACTGGACACAGGACTGAGCCCTGGGGGACACCACTTTGTGACTGGCCTCCAGCTGGATTTGGCTCCATTGACCACCACTCTTTGGGCTTGGCCATCCAGCCAGTTTTTAACACAGCAGAGGGTTCACCAGTCCAGGCCATTGGTAGCCAGTTTCTCAAGCAGAATGCTGTGAAAAACAGTGTCAAAGGCCTTACTGAAGTCCAAGTATACCACACCCACAGCCTTTCCCTTGTCCACTAAGCAAGTCACCTTGTCATAGAAGATGATCAGGTTGGTCTGACAGGATCTGCCTTTTGTAAACCCATGTTGACTGGGCCTGATCCCCTGGCCATCAGGCATGTGCTGATGATTTGACACCCATGATTTCCTGCCAGTTAGTCCAACGGTCTATAGGAGATTTTCACAGCTCTCATGCCTTCTTTAACTACTATGCACTTTTTACTATGAGGATATGTTGAGTACTCAAACATTTAAAAAAACCTTGAGGAATGAAGCTGATGAGTCCTCCATTAAAAAAAAAATAATTGTCATGCAACATTAAAGAAAGTTCAGGAACTGTTTATGTAGAAACTTGGCAGACACTTGTTTATAATGTTTTATGATACGATGTGGAAATACAAGTACTCCCATCTTTATTTGTATGAATGTTTTTTAAATCTTACTGTGTGCTTTTCACTCTGCTTTTTGGTTTTTTTTACCTTGTCTTAGGCCTTTACATCTAAACTATTGTTGCCTTGTCCTACGTAATGGAAATCCCGTGTTTATGGCTTTGGGCACTTACCAAGGAATTTACTTAGTTTTATACCTGGAATACAGCTGCTTATCAGATTGTTCTAATCAGTTTGAGGAACCTGTTTCATATTTCAGATACATTCCTTGAATATGTTAAAGGTTTTCAGCTTGCTGCTTGATTAGAGTGCTGTTTTATAACAAAACATTCTTCCACGTGGTATCATGGACAGCAGGATCGAAGTAAAACTCATAAACTCCGGGCCAATGGAAGCTACATACAAAATCTTAACAGAATGATAATTAACAGCCAAATTTTCCTTCTCAGATATATTTCTTGTTCCAAAAAGATACAATTAGTCAGACAGTGATACTTGATTGTCAATTTAGGGCTGTCCTACAGTGAAGACTAAATAAGCAGGTAGACTAGTGGAATTCAGGTTACTGTCATTGTATTGTTCTATAGCAAAATGGTAAATAGATTATTTTGTTACTGATTTTGTTTTGGTCTCACATGTGTGAAGTAGGATGTTTTGCTCATAGGGAAAATTTTATTTTAAATCTTTCCTGCTGCTTTTGTAAATGTTTCTACAATGCTGCTTTAATTGTTCATCCCTTAATTTTTTGAGAACCTGTGACTTTTGCAGGAAAACAGAGGAAAAAAATTTTATAAAATAGAAAGTACACACATTGTATGGCAGCAATATGGTAGCATTTCAAACTTTCCAAATCTTTGTTAGGTAACTGTCACGTTTCACTTTCAGGTGTACTATTTCCGACAAGGTCATGAAGCATATGTTGTAATGGCTAAGAAGAACAAAATATATAGTATTAATCCCAAAAAACAGCCGTGGCATAAAATGGAATTGCGGGTATGACTTATTTTTTTAAAAATTTTTGCTTGGCATCTTAACATTAAATGTTGGAAACTAACTGGAAGAAGGTTCTCAATCCAGCTGTTTTCTAATGTTTTTCTCTTTAAGGGATGGAAGTGAACTTATTAAATAGATGAAATGACACTTTAAACCACTTTTTTTTTTTTTCTTGCATATGCTTGAGCAAATGAGTTGGTTGCACTTCACAGCAAAATATTCTTCAACTGAGTTACGTTGAGAAGTAATGGCTTGCTTTAAAAGACCAAATTTCAGATACTTGATTTTGACGTGTTCTTGCAGAAATCTGGTCTTTTCAGTACACCCATATTTTCATGTTTCAGAAAATTGTTATAGTGACCTCAGTGGTATATAACATTTTGTTTATTCCAGGAGCAAGAGCTGATGAAAATAGTTGGGATTAAGTATGAAGTGGGATTGCCTACTCTGTGCTGTCTTAAACTGGCTTTTCTTGACCCTGATACGGGTAAACTGACTGGAGGATCATTCACCATGAAGTAAGGAAAGCAACATTACATTTAAATTGTGGGCTTTCTTGTGGCGGGGGGATAGGACTGAAAGTTAAGAAATAGCATTAATGTTGTGACTTGAGCTTTTGCATTTAAAGTGTTGAATTCCAAGTGTGATATTTTTATGGCTTGACTCTATGCTTTTGCTGTTTTATTGCTTAATAGTTGTGTGTTCTGTTGCAATTAGGTACCACGATATGCCAGATGTCATAGACTTCCTAGTTTTGAGACAGCAGTTTGATGATGCAAAACATAGGCGGTGGAATATAGGTGAGTTGGGGTTAGTTTTTTAGTGTTGTTTTTCTTAGTGTCCACCTATTTTCACGATAACCTATTAAAAAGTAGGTTATGGTAAATAAATCCTGGTACTGTGCTGAAATAAGAGAAAATAAGAGAATAAACTCTGCCCATATTTGGATGTGGAGTCCTACTTTATTCTTGACTGAAGCTTCAGCGAACAAAATACTGAATATTGTATGTAAAAAAAAAAAAAAAGTGCAAAGATTATTTTTGGCTCTGTGTCTGCAGAGGGGAATTAAGAATATTTTTTAGAAATACAGTGTTTATTGTTATCTGATAACTTACTGTGGCCTATATATTGCTTGTATTTATTGAAGGCTCACTTAGTACTGTATTGGCATTAGAATATAATCTTTTTTCTTTTAATTTTTTAAAATTTTTTCTGAAAATATGGAGGCACCTTCTCTACCATTTCAAACATGATCTCTACATTGTACTAAAAGAATGCCCTTCACTCTACTACTTTGAATTCTGTTCTAAACCCCATATGGTTTAGCTGCATTGAAGTGTGTGTAGTTGTAATTCACTGCCATGTGATGTGAGGATGTTTTTCAATTCATTTTGCTTTGCCTGTGCTGAGTTGTTTCGAAGTGTTGGATACTGGAGAATTTCCCTGACAGGCATTTGCTCCAGTCCAGTCTATTTCTTAGTCATCTCTTCTATATGATAACAAAGATCAGCTTTCACCAGTGAAATCTAACTAGGGGAAGAGAAAGCTGCATTATGACAAAATGATCCTCTAAGGTGGTTTACCCCTAGTTTGGTTTTTTGTTTGTTTTTCAGGTGGTCAGGCAATACATGTATTCTTATTTATAAGACTACATATATTCTTGTTTTAAGAATACATATATATTATAAATTTATAAGAATACATATATTCTTATAAATAAGAACATAAATAAATATTCTTATAAGCCTTATGTTGTCCCTGAAATTTAAAAGATTAAGCAAATATTACTGATTCTTCAGAGTTCAGGATGAACTCTGTTCCTCTAAGAGGAAAAAGTTGTATATAATACTCTGTTTACAGAATTACAGGCACTGTCAAGTCCTTCACAGTGTCTCAGTAGTCTGTGAAGTGATGTGCCTCTGAAAGTGAAATATTGAGACCTCCTTTAAAAAATAAATAAATGGATGCAATCAATGTTAAACTCCTTTTCTGTAAAGCAGCAGTGATGGCTGTACCAGCTCGGATCCTGTGGCTCTTCATTCAAGAGCCATGGCTAACGTGTACACAGCTGACTTAGCAGCATTTTTTGCCACTTCAGGCAAAGCATTGTATAGGAGAATGGAGGATTTTAATTCAACAGTGTGATGTTGTGTCTGACTACAAGTGTGGAAACAACTGGTGTGACGTGAGTTTTTGTAGATGTGCTAACTCCTTGACCTGTTAGGTGTTCTCAAAGTGCTGTCCTCTCTCAAGTACTTTGTAGCTAAGTAACCCAAAGAATAGTCTTTTTTTTTTAATTTTATTGTTTCTTGTGATTTTTCTGGCAGGGAAGGTGAATTATCTCCTGTCTTTTGATGTACATCACTATATTCTTGCTTAGGATGTGTACCTTAGAAGTAGATGTATAAATTATATTATGCTATCTTATAATTTACCTATCATCTCATACTTTCTGTTACATTGTCAAAAAAGACAAAAAGTCTTCAATTCTGTAATTAATGTGGTAAAGAACCTAGGCTTGTGATTCAAAAGCAAATGTAAGCCTTGATTTCTTCTTTCAAGTTGGTTTAAAGGTCCCTTGAAAAGACAAGGTTGGTCCATACAGTTATATGTCACCAAGCTTTCCTCTTTCCTAATGTTTATGGATCTCTGGTCTTGTCCTCCTCTGCCACACCATGCGTGGCAGTGGCAGAAGAATGAGTGCCATATCTCATTTATCAGTAGCCTAGCCAGAAGTCATCTGTCAGCTATTGTGGCAGAAATCCAGGAGCAGTGGAGGGGCTCTGAAATACTACCTTCGCTTCTCTCAAGATACTGATCACAAGTAATATCTCCTTCCTGGGCTGGCAGCTGTATTTCTAGAAACCTAAGTGTGGGAAGAATTGCAGCTACACAAAAGGTATTGAAAGTGCCAGAGCAAAGCTTCAATGTAAATAATGTAAGTTTCAGGCCAGTAGTGTTTAGTACCAGCCTGTAACTCTGACAAGGGTGTGTTAAAAGAGTTCATTCTTCACTTTCTTCTCTTTTGGGAAGTAATAATAGTAGTAAAAGTCTCCTCCTCTGAGACTGGATGAAATAATAAAGCAGAGATAGCAAAAACACTGCTGTTGAAACTTTTACATCTCTTCAGGAGCATTCCAGAGTGCTACCCTTCTCTCTACATTGACAGTTTTAATATTTTACTAGTGTTTGTTTATGTACTTGGAAACAGTGCAGTGTGGACACAATATAAAAATGTTCCTTGAAAGTAGACCATATTTTCTTCCAAGGTAAAGACATATGCCTTAGAACTGTACATGAAGCTGTTCCTGGCAGTTCAACTACGTGAATGTGAATTACCCAGGATTTATCTGGCATGCTCAGGTCTTCTGAACCTTCACCATAGCTCTTCATTAACAAACTGGTATTTTTTTCATGTCATGTAGTTGCTGTTTTGTCTTCTCAGGACTGCTGTTTCTACCTTTCCTTACTCCCCTATGATTTCTGGTACTTAGCTTACAAATCAATATTTTTATAGCTGCTATTTGGAGCATCACTGGATATTAGAATTTTTGACTCCACTTCTAAGTCATTAAAACACCAATCTTTTAAACAAATCCGTGGTGTTTTGATGGGGGTTTTGGTGTGTTGTGGGGTTTTTGTGGACAATTCTTGTGTGATTTTTGTTTATCTATGATATTTCAAAGTATTAAATGTGTATTCATGTACAGATCCTTTCAGAAAGATTGAACTTAGTTTGACAAGATACAGATTCTTCTACTCAGATTCTGTTTATTGAGTAACTTTGTCTTATAGCTTAAACTAAAAGATTAATACTTGGGCTAAAATCAGTTCCAGTAGGATTCCCGAGCTTCAGCTATATGTCATACAGGTGCACATACCTGTCTCTCCCATAGCAACCGCTTTAAGTTCAATGTACACTTCATGTTTTCAGCACGCCAGCATTCCCTCGTGCTACACAGTTCTGAAAAATTACACTAATCTGTGTTTGGTCTACTGTCCACACACACGAGGTAACGCAGAAGACACTGGAAAATTAGTGGAGAGATTGCTCTGTGGGCTTTCTCAGTCAACTTGTTTTGTGCCGTAGGGTTGTGTCCCTAGGAGTGCCATGGCTCTCCAAAAATGGGAAGTGCCTGCCCCTCTAAGCTTCTTTAAGTGCTGTTTGATCTGTTCGGTGCTCAGACCCCTGAGGGCACTCACAGTGGTACCTGCCACATCTCTTTGTGAGACCGGTCAGGAGGGAGTGCCATGTAGGGAGGCTGTACTTTTAAAAGCTCTTCAGAGTAATTTATTCCTTTAAAATAAAGCATCAGCCCTTATTTACATTTTTGATTTTGCATTTCAGATATTTCTGGTGTACTTGGTTCTGTTACATTGAGCACAATTAGGACTATTAATGGAAGCTTTGTAATTGTCCTAGAAGTGCTTGCAAGCCATTGAATTAACAAAAAAAAAAAAAAGTGCAGTAAAGCAAGTGGAACATTTTTGGAGAATATATTTACTTCCTATTAATTGAGACAACTGCAGCAAGCATTTGGGCAGAGTGTGGATGCATTGAAATAGAACAAATATTGCAGCAGTTGAGAGAGAGTGTGTATATTCAAGTCCCCTGAAAACAAAGATGTGCAGTTCTTGGAATCTCAAGACTTAAATGACATTTGTTCTTGTATTGAGCAAACTGGATACTTCACTAAAAATGGTTTCTAAATTCTGTCGTGTGTGTTACAGAAAATGTTAGAATTTATGATGGTGTGTAATACAAGTACTCATCTGTGATTTATTCTTTTTTAAATAACGCTTCTGACTAGGTGAATGCTTTGCAGCAGTGAAGCCATTTCATGTCACAGTACATTACTTTGCTAACCTTTTGAAGGTGCAGATTATACCAGTCAGGTTGCTCACATAGCAAAAGGAAGGAACTTCTAAGTTACATTTGGGTAGCTGAGAAATCACTCCAGAAACTGAGGAAGGAGCTCAGCAGCATGTAGAATATTTCCCCTGCAGAAGTGTCATAGTGCTTGATTATTTTAACATGCTTGGTGCAAGTAAATTTGAGTCTTAAAGTTATATCATTGAAATGTTGTATCTTTTCTATGAAATGCATAAATTGAAAGAATGTGTAGATAAATTTGAAAATTGTTGTTGGCTTTTTTAATGCAACATTACCTTTCATTTTGGTTTTAGAGTATTTGTCAGAAAGAATTAAGTATTTTTAAAAAACTGAGTATGACCAGTTTCAGAAGGATATCTGTTATCAAGATCAAGCCACAGGTGTCCAAAACTTGCTTTTCTTGGGAGGAGTAAGGTGACTTGTACTGACGAAGTTTTGTGTTCTTTCTAGGTGATCGTTTCAGGTCAGTGATAGATGATGCTTGGTGGTTTGGAACAATTGAAAGCCAGGAACCTCTTCAGCCTGATTATCCCGATAGCTTATTTCAGTGCTACAATGTCTGGTTAGCAAATTTATCTTCAATCTTTTAATTAGTTATTTCATTTGAAGTACGGACCAAGCAGCTTGTTTTCATTAAATGCAGTCATGCATCTCACTGTACCAGTTTATTATAATTCTCTGTGGTATATAAATAAGTTATGTAACAAACATTAAATAATTACATTGCTGAAGCAGTATTAATAGATAATTTAAATGTTGTTATTTTTCAGTTGGGACAATGGGGATACTGAGAAGATGAGCCCTTGGGACATGGAGCTGATACCGAGTAATGGTATGGTACATTAATAATAAAATTTATAATTTGAAGAAGGATAAAAAAATGGGTTTACTTCAATAATCCTGTTTCTCTTAGGGAGTGGGGTGAAGACCCAGAAACCAGTTGCTTTTGAAGGACATCCTTAAATCGGTTATTAAACTAAAAGTGGCTCAAGATAAATGAACAGTGAAAAACCATACAGCTATAGTTAGACAAGCTATGTTTGTGTTGGAAATAGACAGAAATGTTAGAAAAACACATGATGCACAGTTAAGGCTAACATTTTGTGCCCTTAAGGGGGATTGAAGAGAAGCCTGTACCCTATGTCATCTCTGAGGAAGCCGGCTGCTCTGAGACCTGCCATCATGCCTGGAGACCTTCAGTTCATTGCAGGCGCAACATGCGTCTGTGAGAAACTTTGATAATAGTGGGATTTGCTCCCTCTCTGGTCCAGTACATGTGGCAGATAAACATGCTGCCAACTGGACAGCGTAGCATGGGCACTGGTCACAGACAAGGAACATAGTATTTCTTCTTTCCTTGCTTAAAATGGGGCCGTTTCATTTGTTTTTTTAGGATTGCATAAAAGTCTGGTTAAAAAACAAAAGTACAATCAGCATTTTTCCTTGTGTTTTCTAGGAAATGTTTGATAATTTTGTCACTCATAAGTAACTATAAATAATTTTAAGTTGTAAATGTTTTCATTTAGACTTTTAATTTTTGTTCAACACTTCTTGAAGTGGATACCTTCCTTTAAGAGCACTTTGATTCTCACTGCAAATCTACTGTTACCTTATGAATTGTCAAAGTTGGCAGGTCCTCAAGAATGCTAGGGTGATGGCACTTCCAATTTGCTTGCTCAGGAACCTCTGGTTTCAGCATTTGACCTTACAGAACTGTGATGGAAGTGGAACTACTACTCTGGGGAATCTTTAACATGAACATCAAAGTCATTATCTTAAACTACATCTGAAAATCATTGACCAGTTATTACCAAGAATTTTGGGATTTAAACCCAAACCAAAATACAACCTTGGACTGTGATAAAGGAGTGACATAATTGGTTCCAAAACATGTTCTACAGTTAGCTTTTGGAAGAGGATAAATCTTGTTTCATCAAAATCATTCTTGTAATCCAAACTGTGTTGTAAGGATTTAAGTTTAACATAAGAGTTTGCAGAAACTGTTTGGATTAATCCAGAATATCTTTGGGCAGATCAAGAGCTATGCATTTGTTTTGGTTAGTAAAAGAGCATTACACATCTTGGAATTAGAGGTATATGTGTTACACTAGGTACGAAGATGCATGCTTTATTTAGTTTCCGTGTTACGTTCTAGCCATATTTCCAGAAGAACTGGGAACTAGTGTTCCTTTGACGGATGATGAACGTAGAACTCTACTCTACAAACCTCTGGATGGAGAGTGGGGTTCCAGGACCCGAGACGAGGAGTGCGACAGAATCATCGCAGGGATAAACCAACTCATGACTCTAGGTAATTCCCTTATAATATGAGAAATGTTTTTGTGTGTTACACTTTTCAGATTATGCTCACATATATTTACCTGCTTACCTAAAAAATGGATATTTAAGTGTGTACTTGGCCGTTCTTAGCCTTTTCTGATCCTTGTTTTCTCCCCGACATTGCTTTAGTTGTGCAAAACATTGAGCAAACATAATTGATTAACTTAGAAAAGGCAGCTTGCTCTTTGGTTGTAGAGCAATTAGTCTTTACTGGCAGCTTCTGGAAAGGTAATTGTTAAAACATCTAACATATGGCTGCAACATTTCCATGACCAGAGACAGGTGTCTGAGGTGGAGATCCATCAGTGCAATGCAGGCTGAATCCTAAGTCTTCTGTATCTCATGTGATAAGCGAACTGTATTAAGTCAGTAGTCTTGGGTTTTGTCTTAACAGTGGTCATGAATGACATATATAAGTTGCCACAGATAATTTTTTGTGGCATTTTTGAATTATTTGAAGCAAGGTAAGACATGTTTTAGAACAGGCCAGAAAACTCTTAACCCTCAAAACACTTGTGAAACCTACATGTCCTATGTGGCTTCTTTGGTGCTGTGCTGTGTAAGCAGCTTCCTGTTGCTTCCAAAGAAAGGAAATAGCCATAGTGTAGTAATCCAGATGACATTTAAAAAAAACCAAAAAAACCCCAAACAAAACCTTGAGAAAATGAAATTTTAGTTGTTTTCAACTGTGTTGTCTAAGAGTAATGGTTTTACGTTTTGCATTATGCTGTGTGGCATACTGCTTAGTTTGGGATTTAACGGTAGCATATGTGGTGCGTGTTGGTACAAAGTAGCAGTTGCTAGAACATCCATAAGAGTAAGTAAACAGCTTTTAGAAGAGGAGCAACAACATATTTTCTGATTTCAAAGATTTTTGAGAGACTATAAAGTTGTGGGTTTTATGTTTCTATATTGTGGTATTTTCCCTCGAGGTGTAAAATGTTAGAATGATGTGTCTAAGCACTCGTGGTGCTTTTAAGCACAGGAGGAAAAAGCAAGTTTGTGTGTAAGTGCGCAGACTTAAATTGCTCATCAGTCTTCTAGAGTTAGGATAGGTTTTAGAAGGCTTCATTGCTGCTAGGTATGTACAGGAGACTGTTTCATTTGAAGTGAGGATTTTCTCCATATCTTAACGAGATTGAAATAGTACCATAACTTTTATGTAAGAACTTTAGGCATTGCTGTGCTTGAAGATGGGAGAGGAAGCATAAAACTCATTTGAATTATCCTGTGTTGTAAATAACAATACCATACCATCTTGAGATATGTTTAATTTATACATTAGAACCTGCATTTCAAATGTGTGTGTTTTGCAACACACTTGGCGTGCCTCTGAGGAGCGTGGTGCCTCCTGCACGATAGAATGGGTAGTCACGGCCGTGATGGCACTTACAGCTTACACCTCCGCAAGTGCATACCACTCACAGCAAGTGCAGCGATTTAAATTGTTCTGGATGCCTACAGCAGTTAACTGCTGGTTTTTTTGGGAAAGGGCTATGCATTTCAGACATGGAGAAATAGCATATGTTGTGGCAGGGGGATGGATCTTGTAACTGCTAAGGGATTTCTGCAGTATGTAACTTCAAATTTACCTCATTAATGTCTATAAATATGTAAAGGGTGAGTGTCAGGAGGATGGATCCAGGCTCTTCTCAGTGATGGCCAGTGATAGAACAAGGGGAAATGGTTCCAAACTGGAGCATAGAAAGTTCCATCTTAATATAAGGAGGAACTTTTTCACTGTGAGGGTGATGGGTTACTGGAACAAGCTGCCCAGAGAGGTTGTGGAGTCTCCTTCNCTAGATATTGCTTCTGCATTTGTGGCTCCTGTGGATCTTCAAGCTTACCCCATGTATTGCACTGTTGTGGCGTATCCCACAGACCTCAGTACCATTAAACAAAGACTGGAAAGCAGATTTTACAGGTCAGATCCACATCTCGGTTCCTGCTGTGAAGTGATACCAGCTGTATTTCTGGTAGCTCTTTGTCCTGTAATACACAAGTAGGAGATGGGTACAGGTGTGCGTATTCTGTTCCATCTTCTAGCCATGACCTAGGCTTCCGTTTTATAAAAGTAGCAATATTGAACCTCTCTTCAAAACATGTTTTACAATTCCATGGCTTTCAGATTCCTGCTTATGCAAATGGCTTGTTCCATGTGAGGTTGAAACTGCAGGACCAGAGGCTGCCTCAGTGGGATGACTTCTAGTCAAAAGGATTAAGTTTCCACTTTACCGTTTTCTTTTTAAAAACGTGATTTTTAATAACAGGCGCCTTGGGAAAAGATTAAATGGTTTTGTTCTAATGCGCTTTAAATAAATAAATGTTGTGTTATCGCTTAAGGAGCTACGCAGAATGTGGCTGCTTAAATTATTGGCCTTGAACTTCTAAATTGTTGGACAGCAACAAAAATTAATTTTAACTTTTTGATGCAGTTTTTTCTATTTTCCTAAACTGTGATTGCAGTTGCTGGGACTTGCGTGGGTGTGGGGTTTTTGCAGTCAGTATTATCTATGCAAGACTGTGCTCTGTGAAATGACTTCTGTTTTGGTTGTTTCTTGGGGTGTTTCCAATTTGAAAAATCAGTGTCCTTCTAATACTTGCTTTGTGTAAACATGGTTAGCATTGTGCTTAGGGACAAACTTAGAAATTAATTTGTAGCACTTTATATGTAATAATTGAAAATAGAACTGTAAATTAAAAGAACTTCTTCATTTTCAAAAAAAGCCCCCTGTTTCTTTCTACATGGTAATGAGCATTTGTTGTTCCATGTTTATTGTGTGATGCAATCCAGCTTCCTCTTCTGTAATGTTCTGCTTTGCAGGCAGAGGTGGCAAGGACTTTTTGCTGTATTTTGGTTTGGTTTTTTTTTCTCTATCTTTTTTTCAGGAGGGATTGGTCAGATCACTTGTCTCATGAATAGCTAGCAAAATCACCATAAACCACATCTTTTTTTTCCCTTCTGAACCAAGAGTCTTCGCATGCCTGTGTTTTTTTTATACTGCAGAACAAAACAAAATATATGATCTTTCCCAGGCACTGCTGGTGTTGTATAGAATGAAATGCTGGACCCATAAACATGATTAAATTGCATCTAAATGCTTGTGCTAAGCTAAACATGTTAAACGATCCCCTGCTTCACTCGACAAAACACTTGTGCAGCATTTCTTTTCATCGTGTTCTGCTAGTATGAAAATAGAAGATTGTGTATATTTGTGACTTCTATGCTGTCAGATTTTTTTTATTTGAAGTAGGAAGTGTTTTTTACTGGGTTTTGGAGTTTTTTGAGATTTTGATTTAATGTTTCAGTCATTTTTGCTTTTGTGCATAATTTCTCATAATGTGGCTATTGTAGAGTTCAGTCATTAAATCAGAGCTATGTGAGGAACTCTAATCGCTGTCTACCTGCCTTGTATACTTTTAATAAATTTTTATGACTATTTTGTTAATCCTCGGATGTGAGTTGAGGTGATATAGGGCGGGTTATGTATACCATAAAGGAGTAATAAAAGCTGAAGTGTCACGGCTGAATTTTCCCGAGGAGCATCAGCTGCATATTCATAAAGCCATTTGTGTAAATTACTGCAGGACGTAATACGAGCAGGAAGCCTGAGGAAGCTGCCTTCTGGTGGTCACACAGCAGAAACATACCAAATCATGTATATTTTCTGATTTAATGTAAAAAAAAAAAAAAGGGAGAATGGGAGAATAGCTTGGAAGAAGGATTTACAGAGTTTTTTCTCCTGTTTCATATATATTGCTAGAAAGGTCTTTTTTTCTTTATTTTAACCCCCCCTCTTCCCTTCTCCTCATATACAGGCGCCTTTCTTCATTAATGTGGGAGGTCCGGTACATAGAACATAACACTCGCACATTTAATGAGCCTGGAAGTCCCATTGTCAAATCTGCCAAGTTTGTCACAGATCTTCTGCTACACTTCATAAAGTGAGTCACTTAGTAGCTCTGTTGTTATTCCTGACCCTTCCCAAGGTATTCAGCCTTTTCAGATCCGAATTTTTAAAGTGAGATAGTTCTGCAGTTTGAATAAGTCTGTTGTCTGCTGTTGGGGCAGAAAGAATAAAGCTTATCTTGACAAAGTACACATAAGTTTGCAAAACAAGATGAAATTTTACAGTTCAGTGATTGGCACGGCATTTTAATTCAAGAGACTTCCTGCTAAATGATAAAAATGGGTCTGAGCCTCTTCGTGGAGTGATAGATATATTTATAGGTAAGTTAGGAGTTCTAATTTTGAGTTTGAATGCTGCCTGTGTTAACATAATTGTGGGCATTCTTTCCTAAAGTCTTTCACAATTTATAATGTGATTGCATATCAAACACCATTTTCAAAATAAAAATTGGAGGCTTTGTAGTTGACAGAAATAGTAGTTGCCTTTCAAATGTTCGGTTTTTGGTTTTTTTTTTTATTACTGTTGTCAATAGAAAAACGCAGTGAGAAATGTTTTGGATTTCTCAGTCAGTTGACACATCTGCAGAGCTGCAGTCAGTAAGAGCAGCTTACCGAGCGGGACCGTTGCCACTGCTTGTACCCAGTGATGGGTGCTGTGCCCACCCGGTAGGAACAGCAAGAGGCTGCATTAGTTTGACAAAAACCATTACATTTTTAGTGATCTCATTTCTCCCTGATAAGTTAAATCTTGTTCTTTTCGTGTGAGTGTTCTTAAAAATGTGGGAATTGCAGTACATATCTGGAAATCGAAGACTTTGACTCCATATGTTTGATATCTTTGAGGTCTGTGATTTCTCTCTCCAGCCAGTATCAGAAAATACTGAACTGCTTCAGATGTTGAAAGTTGTACTGAAATACACCTTTAGGAACAGATATGTGTCTGAAGGGCTTCTTTCTTACTAATTTGGTTCTGCAACATCTTTGTCCTTTGTGGTGCTTTTTTCTAATTAAGCAGCTCATGTTTTTTCAGAGTGTGTGGTTTTAATTGGCTTAGCTGAATTAGTACAACACATGAATATTCTTATTTAATAAGTGCCTATAGCTTGTATATATTAATAAACTTGTTTAAGTGAACTAGCATTGTATATAAACTGCAGACTTCTTTTTAGGGTAGGGTAGAAGGAGGAAACCCCATGGTTCTGATGAGAGTGATATATCTGGATGCCTCTGAGAATGAAAGGCTTAGTCTCTAAGTTACCCAAGTCTTTTAAAAAGCAGCAGAGCTGTTCTAGAGATAATTGCAGTAGCCTGTATTACACATTGTTGTTCCAGTCTGGAGCTGCTGTACCTTCACACTGTTCTTTCTGGTGCTTTATATTGCTACATAGTAGATCACCTTTGGGCTTTCTTTGGTGTAGGAGTTCACTATTGGTGTTTGTTTTGATAATTTAATTATGCAGGTTTATACAGTAACAGTGTTAGTCCTTACACAAACGGACTCTGCATTTCAAGTGTTTCACTTTGTGGGTGCTGATGTATAAAATGGCACTTTTGTACACTAAATCCACTGTGGTTGTTCCTGGAAAAGCTACAGATGGGCCCCAGAGTCCTTCAGATTAGATTTTTCTAATGCTAACGCAGTCGTGGTGAAGGATTGTGATATTTTTTTTTTTTTTAGTGTTAAAACACAGACTCTTTTAACTGGTCTGTATTTTACAGAGTGCAGATAGTATTTCACAGCTTTTTGAGCAGAAGATTAGCTTTTCTCACTGCTGCAGTAGCTGTTTGCATAGCACTAAACATCGGTTTATTTGGGCATGGCTTTGTAAACATTTTCCTTGTCCTAGGCAAAACGCAGTTGATTCAGTAGGTGAAGATGGAAAATAAATGTTAGTGTGTCTTTCTTTTTACACAGAGACCAGAGTTGCTATGACATAATTCCATTATACAATGCAATGAAGAAGAAAGTGTTGTCTGACTCTGATGAGGTAAGTGGTTGTTCCTTAGGCATTGGCCTTGATAGACTGGTGAAATGGGACCACTGTTGCAGTCCTACTGGTTTCGGTCACTGCAAAGGACTAGGGTGTACTCTTCTGTTGAGTATTTCTTTGTCTGATGGGAAACTGGGTAACAATCCAGGCTACTCTCTCCTCCTTTAGTGCAGAGCTTTAGTGGTTTATTGGAGAATTTAGAAGTTTCTTTAGGCTTCTGAGAGGTTCTCAGAGCTGATGTTCACATGAAAAGCTTTCTGGAAGGACAGGGATAGTCCTGTAAAGACTCTTGAAAGTGAAGTATAAAAGAACTCACCTACTCATATATGCTTATATTTTTTTAACCTTTTTATGCGAATCATTATCTTGCTCAAAGGAAGAAGAGAAAGATACAAATGTGCCAGGAACTTCCACTAGAAAAAGAAAGGTAATTTTTAAATTTGTTTTAATGTTTTGTAGTGCTATAATTAGAAATACATTTGTAAACAAAGGAATATAAACCTGAAAATTTTTAATAAATTTTTCTGACAGTATAACCTCAGCTTTTGGAAGGTTTTGAAATTAATGACATGTGCTACTGAGCTGTTGAATGTAAAAGCATTTCTGTCTGTGCTGCTGCTTATTACAAATTCATTAACTAGAATTTATATCCCACAGCATACTTTTTAAACTAGCTGTTTTTACAAAATCTAGTGGACTTCATGTATACCAAACTATATTGTCATTTCAGGATCATCAGCCGAAGCGGCGGCTACGCAACAGAGCTCAATCGTATGACATTCAGTCATGGAAGAAGCAGTGCCAGGAGCTGCTGAACCTCATTTTTCAGTGCGAAGACTCTGAACCGTTTCGACAACCAGTGGATCTCCTTGAATATCCAGTGAGTACTTAAAAACAGGAAGGCTGACTAGGATCCAGTTGTTGCTGTGTTGGGGTTTTTTTTCCTCCAATTGTGACCATTTTTTTCCAACGTTTTTAATTGAAACCTTGGACAGCTCTATCAGTAGAAATCTTTGTGCTTGGTTGTCACCTGGCAATGTTTGTCTTCAAGTAATTTCAAAAGAAATTTACATCTCTGCTTTTCTTAAATATTACAATAGCAAGATGTTTTCTGTTCTACTTGGCTGAGTTAAGTAAATTACAGCTTTTGCAATTAAAATGCATCCTTTTCAGCAGTAAAGTGCATGTGTTTGGTTGTTGCATGTGACAAACGTCATGGATCATTTTTCTGTTTTCATTTCAGAGGTGTAAAAAGTAGTTTTCATATTGCAGTCATCTGGGGCTGATGCAGGAAAGGTACATGCTGAAGAGCAGTAGTAAACCTTTAACTGCAGTAACTATGACTTTTCCCAGACTCGCTGCCTGCCCGGGTGATGACACTGGAGTTCAGACAGCCATAAGTGCCCGTTTTTAAAGACAGTATTTTAACACAAGTGTTGTTGCCGTGGATCTCTTTTAGCCTTTTAGAATGGTCTTACTTTAATAAAGCAGTTTTGAACGCTTCCCTTCTAGCATATCTAGCTTTTCTTTAAAATATCACTAGAAGGTGATTAACTTGGGGGAAGGAAATCATCCCACTTAGAGAAAATAGATGTTTCTCTTATAGGAGTCACTATAGGTTTGTCTGGGTAGTTCTGCAGCCACAGAGCACTATTAACTATTGAAGTAACCTCAGGTGTATGTTGCGGCCCTTCTGCACTTGCGATCCTCACGTGAGCTGATACAGAATGCTGTGCTAGGCTTTTGGGTGTGAAACACTCCGCTCCCTGGTGTCACAGACGGTTTTGAACATTCAGGGACACTCACCAAGTTCTGTAGACTCTGGATTAAACTAACTTTGTCATTAAATTTGGAATTTAAGCTTTTTGTTGTATGGATATTTCTCTATTTCTTCAACAGCCTAGAAAAAATGTTCTGTCAGTGGCTTGAACAGGGTCCTATTTATGCCTGTGGAGTTTTCATTATTTACTGTTACCTTCCTAAATTGCCAGGTCTCCATTTGGGAAACTGCTGAGGTTTCAGCAGGGATGTACTAAGCCTCTGATCAGGTTCAAATATTCAAACTTCATATTTTAAAGCTAATAATGTAAAAACAGTATTAGGCTTAGTACCAAGTTTGAGCCATTAAGCCACTCCAGGGAGTTTGTTGTCACACTTTCATATCATGGTTATCTTTGTGACAGTGTGGCAGTAATATCACCCTTAGGACACAAAATTTTGAGCTCTGTATTTCAGTAATCTGTTTATAAAATGAATTAAAATTTGTATGATTTAACTTCTAACATTGATCCTGTAGTACATCTGTGAGTAGTAGTTTTGTGTGGTAGAAAGGAGCAAGATGTCTTTGGCTGTCTTCCATACCTATTTAAAGTCTGAGGTTTGAACAGGTTTATCAAATGTATCCTAATGAAAATGATATATTAAGACTTTTTTGAAAAATTAATACATTGATTTCCTAAATCTTAACAGGATTATAGAGATATTATTGACACTCCTATGGATTTTGCTACTGTTAGAGAAACACTGGAAGCTGGAAATTATGAGTCACCGATGGAGTTATGTAAAGATGTGAGACTTATTTTCAGCAATTCGAAGGCCTATACACCAAGTAAAAGATCAAGGGTAAGATTTATTTTCTTTTTTGTTTGTTGGAAAAAATAAAGGACAGGAAAACAAGAGGCGGTGTAATTGATTACTTTGAAAACAAGTTTAATTATTTCTGTTCTTCAAACGTGAATATTTCTTGTAAAGTAGTATGGTTTTATATCGTGAAAGGAATGGATGCAGTTTAAATGCCTAAAGCTTTGATATTCTGTTTCAAAAAATAATATTTGAAAGTGGATCTGAAGGGAGAACTATGAAAAATATGTAGAAACATGACTGTGGGTACAGTAGTGGAATTAACTGATGTTTTGGAGTAGAAGGCTAGTTTTTCAAAATATCCCCAGGGCCCCAAACTCCTCTACATTAAAAGTTACCCCAGACTGAAATACCTGGCAGAGGGTAATGGAATTCCATGCTGTTCACCGCTATGCAGTGAGCTTGTAATGCAGCAATTAGGATTTCTGGGAAATGGCTGTTTACATAAAGCATGAGCAGACAGAGCTTTTGTTCTGAGCTGATGCTGACATGCCCTGCCAGTGGCAGAGCACCTTCTCTAGGATCGACTTGTAGGTAGGTGCAGTACCTGTTAGCAGTGAAGCTATAAATCTATACTTCACGGTGTCTTGTGTACCTTTACTTCTGCTAATAGGCTTTAGGTGTTCAACTAGAATTATTAATAACTTTTATGTTTGGCTCTTCTGAATAGCAAATTAATCATCAGGACTTCATTGTCTTAAAACTTGGAGACAAATTCCTCAGTTGGGGACTAGCAAGAAGGACTGATCTCTCCTCAGTCAGTAATAAACTGTACTCGTGCTCACTGTCCAGGCTGCTGTCTCTCGGTTGTACCAAAGGGCTTTTGGGGCAGGTCCGGGCACCTTTGTGGTTTTTCCTTCTCCCCTTCATTTCCTCAAACCAAGATACTATTGGGCATTCTCCTATCTGAGCTCCATGTCGTTTCACGGGTTGTCCAAGTTGCATTACCCACCAAGTGCAG
>VXBZ01006699.1:0-17210 GCA_013399135.1 Heliornis fulica
TGCTCCATTTCTCACATTTGTCTTTGAGCTACTATTACAATGTGTTGGAGGCTGCATTTTGATCTGCTGGAAAGTAAAGTAAGTTTTCATTGAATTTCAGTAGCACTCGAGGGAACAAGACATTTAGGAGGTGTTTTTGGAGCATTCTCACATGGTCATGTGAATGATAAGGGAGTGGGCAAGAGACAAACGATACTAATAGTATGTATTTGTTAATCTATTCCATTACAAAACCAGGAGATCATTGAGGGATATGTTGACTGTGTCCTTCTTCTTCCTGGAATTTGGTTTTGCTAACTGTACAGGGAAGGGGAAAAAGTTGCAGTGATTTCTGGTATAGACCACATAATGATAAATTGCAGTGTTTTCCAAGAACAACAAAGTTTCAGCTATAAAACTGAAGTGCAGAGGTAAAAATTCTGCCATTCATTCCATTTTATAAAGTTAAACCATTTCAGAGAAGCAATTGTATTTTACCTCCTCCTATTCCCATTACAGCAGAGCTGATCTGAATGTGAAATCAGAGCTATAGCACATAATACGGTCTCAAGTTATCACCCTATTCTGTATGCGACCATTTCAACACTATCCCTTCTGATTGCCTGTTACCAAAAGAGCAAGGCAGCAATGCCTGTGTGTCTTAAAGCTCTACTGGGCTTGCCCAGTCAGAGCCCTTTGATGGCCATTTCCACTTGTCTGCTACCAGACTGCGTTATGGGACAGTTCTTACAGCACCCATGCTCGGTACCTTCATGCCTTTTTCCAAGGAGTCATATGCCCCACCAAACAGATGTGGGGATGTGGTCAGCAGCTCTGATTCTGGGGACAAGTCCTTCCTCATACTCTCTCTGTTCTAAAAAAATGCAAGCAAAAAGAAGGGCAGAATAGAAAGACCCAAAAGTGGTGTCTCCCAATTCAGCTATTTCCTTGCTTATTGTAATGTTTCTTTGCCTCTCACAAAACAATGATGTCAGTGTCATCTATGGGTAAGCATGAAACACAGTGCTGAGAGGCTGCTTAATGAGCACAATGAGGGAAAAAGCGCAGTGTTTGCGGATCTTTCCTTCTCAAGCTTCAACGCTGGCAAATCCCACCCTGTATAGTCCACACCCTTTTTAACTCATCCCAGTGTTCAAGCCTAACTACCTGAAATCTCCCTTCCTATGTTAAACTTACTGCTTCCTGCTGTTCAAGTGGGACACCGAGACAATCTAATACATTCCTCTTTTTAGCAGCCTTCTAAATACTTGAATGTTGCCATGTCTTCCCCAGAATACTGCTTTGTCACCTGAACAATCCCCACTCCATTCCATGGCCCTGAACTGTCTGAAGCTGATCCACATCTTCCTTTAAATACTTCACCTATATGGGACACTCAGCTCACTCAGCCCACAGAGGCCTCAGGCAGCTGGGTTCTTACCTCTCTGATTAATAAGCTGGTGTGATCCTGATGGCTCCGATCAACTGTAAGAGCCATCTCTTTCTCCAACTAAATGGTGTACCTTCTTAATGATTCTCTGGCTAGTTGCCTCCCACGCCAAAATGAAAACTCTGCAAATTCTTCTTCAACATACAGAGGGTTTAGGGTTTAGGGTTTAGGAAGAAAGCTCAGATGTTTTCCTGCTCTATGACTTGTAACAAGAATGAATGAGGAGATATCGCCAGCATTTAAAATGAAAGAAGCCCCAAGGAGCCTCCAGCTCCCTGAAAGCCAGGGATTTAAGGGCTTAACTGAATCACTTTTGAAATGGTGCTGCTGCCCATAAACCACTTGGACCAGTCATGAAATCCCTCTCTCTCCCATCCTCCATCTTTTATTTATCTATATCAGAATTTTGTTGAGTTGGCATCTCCTGCACTGGCTTTGAGCTGTTGAAACACAGACTAATAAAGAAAATGAATTTGTGGAAGTGCTTGTATTCCCTGCGTCACATGTCTATCTGAGTTAAAACCACATCCCTATGCAAATCAGGATTAGCATTTAAAGTGTGTTCAAAATGACAAGTCCCTGAATGAATGCACAGCCTGCAGCTGGAACAATCCATATTAATGAAATGCCACTAACCATTACGGTTGGATGATGGACTGTTTCTCATGAAGACAAGAGAATAGGTTTAGTCAGGAGGGACTCCTCTCTCTCCTCCTCTCTCACCCTGCCTCCTCCTTTTCTTCGTTTTAATGAAAATGTAAATAATCATATTAAAAGAAGGTTAGTTCATAAACCACGAAAAATGCATATCTTTGGAATCCACGTATATCTTTGGAAATATTGATAATGTTAATTCATATCTGAACATTGATCCTTCAGAACTACCCAACTTACAGGATGGTAGAGCTGTGGACCTCAGCTCTTGCTTAATGATTCATTGTCTCCCATTACTCCTCCCCCAACCCAGGAGAACCATGTTTGGTTTGCAGTTCTTTGCATAATTACAACCATTTCATGACACTATGAACATCATTTTACAAGTCATTTAGAAAACCCATTCAAATGTATACAACCATGCTTGGAGTCACTGTAAATCATCTTCCATGACAAAGTGCATGTGCCAAAGAATGTTTTAGCATTGTTCTATAGAAAAGTCTCCAGTCCTCAGTGCTGCTATTTCCCCATTAAGAAGGCAGCCTACCTAAATATTTTTCCACATATTTCAAGAGGTTTCTGTTAGTCCCTCTTTGACTGAAGTCTGTGGTATGTACAAGAAATAGGCTGAAACTCAAGTGCATTAGAAGTACAAATGAGAGGTTACCTCTTAGAGACATGCTATCTGAATAACCACTGGGATTATCTAATAAATCACTTCCTTACAATTTAAAAGCAGAAAAGAAAAACAAAGCCTCTTACTGTCCTTAGGCATTCATTAAATTAAATAAGCTTTAATGAAGTTCTGGTTACTCGCTCTCATTTGGGAAAAAATTATATAAATAGATAAATAATCATGGTGGAAGCTTTTGTATCACTACAGTCAATGAAGAAGAACTTAATTGATTATATATCTCTGGCTTCGAAGAGACACTTACACACACCCTGTATTATTAGTGAACAGAATTTCACAAAAAGTTGAGCAACAATTTATGTATTATCTCTTAACCTACTGAACAAAAAACAATATAAGATATGCAAACAAGAAAGCATTGAAATAGCTTCCCAATACATTTTTTTTTCTTGTGCACTCTTCTGAGGGGACAAATGTATTTAGTAGAATCTGTAAATTGGTTTTGATGGAGCAGTTCCTCTTACAAAATGTAGATGAACTGATACTAAATAAATACAAATCCACTTTGCAGAAATATGTCACCTGGAATGACAACTTTAAAATGGGAAAAATATAACAAATGTCATTCTATAATTTTGAAATATTGGAAAATAATTTTAAACAACAAATTTTAAAAATGCATGCATGTATTTAGCCTTTCATTGTAACATTTTATATATTTCTTGCAATCTTATGAGAAATTACAACCACAAAATTCCGTCCTATAAAATTTATTTCAGATTTGATAAAGAGAGGTACAGGCAGAGCTGTGTTTACTTATTTAATGATAAATAACATTGAAAGAAAATCAATTGTGTTTATTTTCCTAACATGCAGGTGACCAACACAGAAGAATGTATCTTAAGATTCAGCAGTTATCATTATTTGTTCTTATACACAAAAGTGCAAAGCAGTCAAGATTACCAGGAGCAGACAGTCTGGAGGTAGGCAAGTTGTTTATATGATCAGAAGGAGGGTTTTTTATCTTAGGTACATTAATCCTTTGTTCTCAAATGGTTCCATGCTAAAGACACTTGTTCTTAGCTTTGAATATGCAGCCATTGAAGATTTTTCCAGAAGTGATTTTCTCAGTTGCTGACTCTCACCCTGCCCCAGAATTAAAATACTCACTTTCAGTTATATCCACCAGAGTGCATAGCAGTTGGGATATCTGAAACATGGTGGAAACACACCATGCCCCTCCACCTCATGTTCCTTATAGACTGCAGACTCTTTACTAGCTGTGACTCTGAGGAAAAATCACAAAAACTGTGGTGAAAGGTCTGTTCTGGACATGTTTCTGTAACTTCTGTTTCCAATGTACTGTTACTGAGTGAAAACATGGTTCTGAGAAACAATGCAGTGCTTTACCAGGAAGCATGTTTGATGTCATTCCCCCACTTATGCTCACTGTAATGGGATAAGAAGTAAAAGGGAATGGAAGGGAAGACCGATCTGTAGTTTGGAAAATTCTCTCTCTCTTATTTGATATACAAGTAGAAAAAAGTAAGTGCAGGTGTGCTTACAGATNCTCATTGAAAATTTGGGGGAGTTACTTAGATCAACACATGGGAAAATGGTCTCAGATGTTACAAGCACTTCCAGGAGAGCTGTAAGCATGTTACCCTTATCCCCTTTCATGCTTTTCCTTCTAATAATTAGCTTCATTATGCTTACGGAAATGGCATATCTCTGGGAGATCGATATTGTAAGCAGGATAAATTGTTTTTGTGCAGAGAGATTCTGGACAGTGATTGGAATTAGGTATAACAGATGTCACATTAACATTTGGCTGCTGAGATGACAGATGGGTGGTTGCAACATAGAAGCAGTGAAATAGAGAGAGAGAAGATATACTGCATTCAGTGATATGCCACAGTACTCAGTAATGTTCAATAATATTCAGTTAGGTTCAGTGTTTCACGCATCTCTCTACATAGCATACCCTAAAATATAACTAAGCCAGATATGATTAAGTTACTGAAAATTATAATTTAAAAAACCCACAAAGCACAGAAAGCTGCAATCTTCAAAAAAACCTGAATTTTCTGAAATACAGCCCCATCTTCAATAGGTACATATACATTTTCATATGAAAACCAAAACTAATTATGAAAAAAAAAATGTTCAGAGAGCATCCCTGAATCAACAGATATACAGAAGAAAATAGTATAGATTATTGTCTGCTCAAAGGGCCCTAAAGTGATTAAGTAGTCCAACTGCCCAACGACCATCAAAAGAAGTGTGACCAGTAGGTTAAGAGAGGTGATTCTGCACCACAACCCTGCTCTGCTGAAAACTCATCTGGAATACAGCATCCAGCTCTGGAGACCCCAGTACAAGAAGGATATGCCCTTTTGGAGCATGTCCAGAGGAGATTTCACAAAAATGATCCAAAGGCTGGAGCACCTCTCCTGTGAGAGAGTTTATCTTGCAGCCTGGAGAAGAGAAGAAGATTTTTTTGTCCACAGTCTTTCAATTTTGTTCTATTCTTGTACAAGTAGGTGATGTCCTGATCTGGAATGGGGTCTAGTTTTGCTGTGACTATAGACTTCCGTGGTAGCTCAGGCAGTTACCAAGAGCTGAAAATCACTGTACTTTCTCATCGTCCTGTAAATTACTCCATTTTTGTATAGGGAATTTCATCCCAAACCAAGTAAGCCTCAGAAATTAAAATCCTAGATGACTTCTTAAATCCTTCTTTTTCCCCAGACTAGGATTTTCCAGTACTTTAGATATGAAACTTCATGACTTAAGTCAGCCTTGTATAACTGTAGGTTCATTTTCTCTGTAAACTTGCCCTAGAGTAGGATGGTAAAGGAAGCTGCCAAGGGTATTCACCAGAAGGTTGTACCACTAGGTAAATAGGTCCTACATAACACTCAAAGGAAAACTATCTCTAATGAAGCTCTTGCAAGACTCCATTAAACTAACGACACCTAACTGAATATATAGTCCTCTCCTGAAATTTGACTCATTGGATCACTTCCACAATATTGACCTTGCTTTGATTCTCAACTTCTCCACCTCTCTTTGTCTTTCTTGGAGTGTATTGAGTTTTGATCGTTTTGTGTGTTATCACTCCCTTCCATTGTGTCTGCCTGACCTATCCACCCAGGACTAATTCCATATTGACAACACTAATCGAAGTATTTCATATCCTGACTCCAAGGAAGCCAATGACTCAGAAGTTTTCTGAACGCCGTGGTCAGTACATGTAGACATAAATTATTAAACTAGATGCTTCAAAATCTTGCACTGAAACAATTCAACATTCACCTGAAATGGAACTTTCAAGTCAGATTAATGTATACCTGGTAATTTAATGCTCAGACTGTTTAGACTATTTTGATTTTTCTCTATAGATGAAATTTTACTTCAGCTACTGAATATCTCTCCTTTTAAATGCAGGTGATTACTCCATGTCTGCTAAATGCCCTGGTGAAAATAATGAAATTATTTCAAAAAGATATATATGAAAATGTATATATGCACAAAGCCACATGCTTTTAGCCAGTAACTAGTGTTTGTGTGGGAGCTTTACTGCTTTGATATTAAAAAAGGAATCTCCCCTGAATGATTCTTACAAAAGAATGCATCACTACTAAATACTTAAGATTGCTCTGCTACTTTAGAAGAAAAAAAGTGGTGTTGGAAATATGGGAAGGCCTTTTTTTTGGGGGGGGAAGTGTTTCATTCTTCTAGGTACAAGGAAAACAAGGGTTTGAAGCTTTTTTTGAGCAAGGACAAAGCATATCTGAATAAAAATATAGGACTGTGCTTTTGGGGTAGACTAGGTGTGCTTTATACCTCACTTTTCATTTTTGCCTCCAGTTCCAGCTGGAAGCTTGCTGGTTCTAGGAAGACTTAGAGGGATATCTGTTTGTCACACAAAGAGTCTCTCTACCCATAGCAGTATATCTGCTGGTGTGTCTCCATTAACACCAGTGTCACACTCAGGAAGAATCTGTGCAAAAGCAACAAATTATCCACAGTGCTGGACCAGCTGGAAGCACCCCCAAAAGCATCTGAAACCAGGGGACTCCTCTGAGAGGAGAAGGACAAGGAGGTGGCTCAGTGGAACAGATTCTCCAGACTCTGCTTGTGCTGCAGGCTCAGATTCACACCTGGAGAGGAAAAAACCCAGTTGGAACAGTGCCAGCGTCACTGATGGCTGCTGCTATGTGCCAGCCAATGAAAACAGGATTCACAAAGCAGAGGAAATTCAGTCAAACTTATGAAAACATCATTTCTTGTATTTGTAATACCTCTGACAACACAATTGATGTAGTAGTTCCTGTGAGGAATTATTCACTGCACTTGTGAAAATGTAGTTTTTGTAAGAGAAAAGAATGGGTTCTCAAAATAATATTTCATATTCTTATCCATTTTTACCCTTTACCCTTTGATCACTCATTTTGCTTCATTGATATTCTTCAAGACTAACTCCTTTAAATTTGAAATAAACCTGGAAATGAGCTCTTTTGGTTTTTGCCTTAACACAGAGCACACACATTCTTCATGTATCAAAGAGATAAATGGAGACTGAAACATCAGGTAAAATGATCTATGTGTGTAATAAGAAGGAAGTTAAGACAGGACTGAACAGGTACAGGAGAAACACAGTGTGCAGTGAGGATGCCATCTGTGCACTCCCCAGGTTTTATCTCACATTACAACAAAATGTTCAAGGCTTAATAATTCACACTGTATCACGCAAGGAGACTTACTCATTGGTTGTGGAGATGAAAACCTTCTGCTAAGGCTCCTATAGCTGTAGATGGGTTAGTGAGAAATGTTGCCTGTGTGACTGTTACTTTACCTGGAGATCATGGCGTCAATCATAAGGAACCTTTTAACTGACAGAAACGTGCCTTTTTCCTCTCTCTAACATAAGTTCATTCACTTATTACAGTAAGTTATGCTAAGAGTGCTGTAGGGAGAAAGTGTCTTTACAACCCTCTGGCAAAGTAGTAAAATCTCATATTAGTGATTGGGAGAGTTCCCCATAATCTTGAACAAGCCATATTCACTGTTTTCCTCTCAGTCCCTGGTCTATCTGCCTCCAGCCCACACATCCCTATGTGTGTGTGTGTGTACAGAGGTTGCCCTCATCAAGTTTAAGCCAGATTCTCACTCTGAGGGCACAGAAACTGCTGTGATATGAATAAGAATTTGCCTTGTTTTCTGGTAATGTGAAGCCCCATGATCAAACACAGTCACCTCTTACAGCCCATCTGTCCAGTTACATCCATGTCTTGTATAGCTTTGGTTGTCTTTCCAGCTTGACAGATGTTTGTTGAATGTCATTATTCACAGATTCACTGATATGTAGGGGTTGGAAGAGACTTCTGGAAATCATCTAGTTGAAGTCTCCTGCTGGAGCACAATCACCTACACCAAGTTGCACATGATTGCATTCAGATGGGTCTTAAATATCTCCAGAGGAGGAGATTCCAGAACCTCTCTGGGCAGCCTGTCACAATGCTCAGTGTCCCTCACAGAGTTCTCTCACAGAGAACATCTCAGCACATTTTAGTGTCTTGCTTCAGAGATAATCTGTCTTGGACCAGAATCATGCCTTTTACAGCATGTGATGTGTATGGCACTGACTGATATCCCATTTTCTAGAAGTAAGAACAGTAACAAAACCTTGTCCTTTTCTGTTTAGAAAAGCCCAAAACTAAACCAAATCTAAGGATGCTGGAGGTCTTAAAAGGCATAAAAGATGAGAAAACAAAGATTTGACTCGAGCATCTGTAAACCTGCTTCTCTGATGGTAGCTGCCTTTCAAGGAGAGGTCTTGGGTAGGTGGATGGATGGACTTTACCTTTGTGAAACAAAGTCAAGAGTCTTTGATTTCATAGTGCTTCAGAAATATTGCCCAAGTGCACTCACTACATTAGCAAAATAAAAGGAAATTTAGAGGTTTTTTCTGTTTTCCCATATAGGAATCTAAGATGGAAAACGAACACCTGTACTGTTGAAAACAAACCCCTGTAGTTACAGGTGTTAAAGGAAACTTAATTCCATAGCAAACCGATTCCACTGGCTTTGAGTCACTCAGCAATACACACTGCCTCTGCCAAAATTGAGATTTCCAGTGAAATATATGTGAGTCTGTTCTTTTCTTGTGTTCAAACTTCCTTATTCCCTCCTAGCTTCTGTAGATGCAGCAAAAGTAATTTGTAACCAAACAAACTTTGGAAGTGTACAAATCCAGAACGTTACAAACTGCAATCCCCTAAATTCCTTAGGAACTACCATGACAAAAATCAGAGATGCTGTCAATGCCACTTTCATTTGGACATTTAGTGACTATTCTGCAGCAACCTGCATCAATCTGCATGACTGACCTCATTGACCTTTGGGCAGGACAAAACCACCAGGAACATGTCCAATATCTCAGTGTTGTGGTGTGGCTTCCACTGATTTTGCTCTGTTATCAGCACTTATACCATGTTAAACAGAAGATGCTTAACTGAGCTATCAACTTTTTAAAAGCACAATTTCCATCCAGCCATGAAGTCTGGAATTTATTACTGTCTTCACTTTGAGACTTAAATATCTCCCAAAAACAATCAAAAATTTCAAGCACATATTCTTATACACAGCAAGGATTATCTAGAGACTCAATTTTCTACATAGAAGCGTTTTTCTCCAAACATTGCTCGCTTATGTTCCTATTTGGATCCCATAATAGACTGAGGGGAATAATCACCAGGTTCATTGCGGCGTGTTTCTGTGTTTGAAAAATTTCAATTAAGATTTAATATCTTGAAATATGTAAACTTAACATTTAATCAGACAGATCGACTTTTACAACCTCTTTTCCAATCAACGCTGCAATTCCAGGTCAGGAAATCCCCCTCCATTAAAGTAACAAAAATGTGAGTTTATTAAATGATGTCTGCAAGGACACAACCAATAGCAATTATCTTGTATACAGCAGGTCTCCACCAGCATGAGGTTTTTCACTTGTTTATACAACCACTACTTGTGGAAATGCACAAATGCACTGGGATGTTCCAAAGACCTTTCCATACAACACCATGAATGATTAAAGTGAGTTTCCCAGTCTTTCCAGACTGTAAAAAAATAAATCAGCCTTGTATGAAGAGCAATTTACTCAGTCCCTCCAAAAATAAAACACAGAGTTTGCAAACAAAAGAAAAGCTGAAAACAAAATCTTTGACAGTTTCACCACTCTGCAAATTCTTCATTTTTTTTCCATATAATTTTCACTACTCAAATTTACATTGTCTATCAGTAATGTCATTCCAGTTAATCTTTGCCCTGTGGATATCTTGATTAATTTGAATTCTTCATAACTGCTGTAGTAATTTGTTATTACCCTTGAGTACCTGAAATCTGCAAACAGATAAATATTAAGGACATTCTGAACTATAAAAACCACAATGATTTTCTCTACGTGAAGATAGAATGTTTTTCATTCAATCCTAATGCATGGGGTATAGGAAAGAAGTACTTTTATTTCACAAAAAATAGTTCTGGTAGTAAAATTCCTTAGGCAAAATTCTCTGTAGCCCTCTAAGCTACCACAGATGACTCTGAAGAGCTTGCTCACAGTTCTGTTCCTTGGATATCAGCCAGGTCACAATGCTTACATCATGTTGTATTTCCAGATTTAAAGAATCAAGGATTGGTAAGGGTTGGAAAGAAGCTTTGGAGATCATCTAGTCCAATCCTCCTGGTAGAGCATGTTCACTTACAACGGGTTGTATAGGACTGTGTCCAGCCAGGTCTTGAATCTCTCTGGACAGCCTGTCCCAGTGCTCTGTCACCCTCAAATTTTTTCCTTGCATTGAGATGAACTTCCTATGTTCCAGTCTGTGCCTATTGCCTCTTGTCCTGTCATTGGGCACCACTGAGAAGAGTCTAGACTCTTCCTCTAGACATCCACTCAAAATATTTAAAACATTGATCAGACCCCCTCTCAGTCATCTGCTGCAGAAAGAGCCACCTTTCTCAGCCTTTCCACTCATATAAGAGATGCTCCTGTCCCCTATCACATTTGTTGCCCTCCACTGGACTCTCTGCAGTAGTTTCCTGTCTTTCTTGAACTGAGGAGCACAGAACTGGACACTACTCCAGATATGGCCTCACCAGGGAAGCACAGAGAGGGAGGCCAACTTCCCTTAACCTGCTGGCCTCACTGTTCTTAATGCACTCTAGGACACCATTTACTTTCTAGATGAAAATGGCATGCTGCTGACTCATGGAGAGCCACAAGGACTCCCAAATCCTTCTCCACAGAGCTCACAAACTCCCACAAAGAAAACTGTCTCCGTTATTTTCAGGTATCTCTTAGATTTCCTTCACAAGTCAAGCAAACAATCTTCCCCAGATTGACCAGCCCCCAGCCAACAAATTCACATCTTTTATCAACAATGTGGTTTTGTGTTACAATGTTTGTGATGGTGGATGAGGGGGCTGCAGTTCTGGCTTCTGCAACAGGTTGCTAGAGTATTCCCTTGGTCCAACAGAGCCAATACTAGCCAGTTCAAGGACAGACCTGCTGCTGACCAAGGCCAAGCCAATCAGCAGAAGTTTTTGCAGTTAGAGAAAGGATTGAGAAGATGTAAGAAACTTTGCGGACACTGGGGTGCCCCAGGGCCTGGAGGAGAGGTTCCCTGCAGTCCATGGAGAAAACCATGGTGAAGTAGGTATTCCCCTTCACCCCATGGAATATGGTGGGGAGCAGAGATCCCACTTGCAGCCCATGGATGCCTCCACACTGGAGCAGATGGAGACAAATAGAAGCTACTGCTTCCTTTGTTGGAGAAAACTCCTGGCAGGACACACAGCCAGTGGAGAAAAGGACCCTCGGCAGAAAAGGTTTGCTTCTTTTCATGGGGGACCAGGCTCAAGCAGTCTAGGACTGAGGGTCTGCTCCCCGTAGAAAGTACCTATGATGGTAAAGTTGGTGAAAAGCTGAAGCCCTGTAGAAAGGCATTCACATAGGAGCTCATGGAGGACTGTCTCACTTGCGTGGGAGCTCATGATGGAGAAAGAGGGGAGCATGAGAAATGCCCCCTCCACACTAAGAAGATATTAAGGTATGGATAGAGTGTGAAGACTTGTCCCTAAAGAATAGATATGAACAGATTAAAAGCTTTTAGGTAGGAATTAGGGGTCACAACAAGGGGAGCCTTGTGGTTGGTCTCTACTACAGGCTGCTTGATCAAGAGGTACCTATCAATGAAGCTACCTCCCTCCAGCTGCAGGAGGCACTGAGCTCCCAGGCTCTCATCCTGCTGGAGGATTTCAACCACCCTGAAATCTGCTGGAAAAGGAGTATGGCAAGCTGTAGGCACTCAATGAGACTCCTGCAGTGTCTGGATGACAACTTCCTGAGACAGGAAATAGACATCCCTACTCAAGAGGAAGCAATATTGGACCCATGACACCAATGCAAGTGAGCTCATCTGGGATGTCAAGACTGGAGGCAGACTGGACTGCAGTGGTCCTGCACTGGTAAGGTTCACTGTCCTAAGGTGTATGAACCATATGAGAAACATAGTCAGGTATGTCTACCAGAAAAGGAAGGTTAAAGAGAGCATACCTCCCTGATGAGTGGTAATGATGAACTGGTAACAACAGATGAGGAAAAAGCTGAGGCTCAACAACTTCTTTGCCTCATTTTTCACTGACAACCTCTCTCCTCGCCCCTCTCAAGTTGGGGGCCCACAAGATGGAGACTAGGGAGACAGTTTCCTTCCCACTCTAAGTGAAGTTCTTGAGCATCTACAGAACCTGGATGTACATAAGTCCATGGCACATGATGACTGAAGAGTCCTGAAGGAACTGGCTGAGGTACTTGCAAAGCCACTCCCCATGACATTTGAAAAATCATGCCCAAGTGATATTCCTAATGACTTGAAGAGAGGAAACATTGCAATCATTTCTGAAGGTCAGGAAGGAGGAAGGACTTTGTGAACTAACAACCTGCCAGCCCCACTTCTATGCCTGGAAGATCATGGAACAGAACCTCCTAGAACTGTTAAATAGTCATATATTAGCACTATTACAGTAAATGCATTTATCAATGGCAGTTGCAAACTTTTTATATCTGTCACATTAATAAATTTCATATGAGTTTCAACTTTGCAAAACTGTTTCAGTGGAAATCCTTTGGAAACTCTGAGAGGAAAATGTTGGCTCTGATAAGTGGTTATGTATTAGACATAAACTGTTGACCAAGTTTGTGACTAAGTCTGGACCAAGCTGCACCTAGCCTCCTCTCTAACGAGTTTGGAATAAAATGGGTTCCTTTCTGAACCTTGTGACTCAGACACACATAAGACTTGTACCCTTTATGTGGCAGGCATAGTAACCTTAGTACATGAAATCCAAAATTTTACAGAATTATGCTGATCCTTGGTTAATTGGGGTCAAGAGACCAATGGATAATTTGCCATATTATTCCACCAAAAACATAGCTCTCAGGTGATTGATCACTCATGACAGAAAAAAGGTAAAAGCCTGAGTCATACAAAAGACCTCAGAGAAACAGCAAGCACAGTATAAAAGATAAAATTAAAATTATTCCTCTTATTCTCATCTGAACAGAACTATTTAAGCATATACATTCTGTGCTGCTTTAACTGACATCACACCATCTTGTGTTTGCTTTTTCATTGCCAGAACTTGACTGCAAGGCCTGCATAAACTTAGAAAACGTGTGCAATCTCTTCTACTTCAATTTCATGTCATCTCTAACAGGATACAAACAAGAAAACCTCTGATTTAATTGCCTCTCACATCTCATTGTGACATTTCTGATTCACATTCCTGCTGCAATGTTCTTAGATGAAGACATAAAACAGAGTTCACATTATGAAATTTGCCCTAGGCTTTTGTCAATAATAGATGATAGGCTCTTTCAGGTATGAAACTGTAGTGTGTTGTATAAATTCTAAGGTCAAAGAGGTCCTCTTTCAATTTGTATGTTGTTTTCTATTATAATCAGAGTGAAAAGATGATAATATACATGTTTTTTCTATCATTTGCATGAAGCTAAGATATGAAAGAACTAACAGTCATACAAAGGAGTGATAACTACCTCTGCTACATACTTTTCTCATGTATCTGAGCACCTCAGGTAATGAATATATTCATTGTAAGAGCACTAACAAGATAGAAATGTCTAATCTCCAGATGAGTGGCATCTGATTTGAACAACTGATTTGCTAAACATCACAGGAGACAGTTGTAGCAGAGTGCAAAATCCTCACACCCTCCATATCCACAGCTCACATCTGAACTGCTGAGCCATTTATCACTCATGCATTGACATCCAAATGCATAGTGTTTGGAAGACTTTCTGTACTACCCACAAGTGACAAGATCCCCAGAAACTTCTGTCACTTCCTGGAGCAGGTGCCTGTTTCCACGTGGTTTCTCAGAGGTCTCAGACCATCCTACTGCCTGGAGATAAACACACCTGACCACCACCATAACTAGATGTGAGGCCCAGTCAGGCTTTGGGGGTTGCTGTTGGAGAAGGTATTTAACAAAGCTGGAGGAGTTCTTTTTCAGCCTTTAGCTTTCCATTCAAAGCAAATCCATGCTTCCAGGTGCTTGAACTTAACTTGTCCCGTTCCCACAAATTGGCTGTTTTGCTCAGCACTACCCAGTTACACTGGAACCGAAAGTCTAGTGTTTTTGGGGATACTCTCAAATTATAATGGCAAAATGAAGCATTTTTCTCTCTCTTCTGTTTGATAGGAGGAATTTATGTTCAGAAAAGATCTCTAACTTTAGGCAAACTCTATTTTCCCTGACTGTAATGAAACCAGGCATATGTCTCCAGCTTCAGTATCTGGCTGATGTATAATTTTGCCTGCAATGACATAAAAGTTTTGCTGCTGTTCCTCAGAACAAGGAGGAACATACCAGAATGTCAATAAAGTACCTAGGACATGTTCTCCAGGTACCAGGAATGATATAGATGATATACTATAGTGAACTGCACATTTTATTTCTGTGTAATGAAGGGCTAAATAAAAGCATCTAAAAAGATATTAAACTCTCTGGAAAAAAACCAAAAACAATAATTAAGAAACACTTCTGTCTACAATGGCAGTCGTCTTTAGGATGCACCCAGCACATAACTGTAGGCTCTACTTAAATAGTGAATTTAGAGAAACTAGTTCTGTAATCTTGGTTCCAGGCATTATTTGTCTTCATCTTCAGCAAACACAGCAACTGAGGCTCCAGCATTCCAAGGATGAGCACCTGCAGAAATGGAAGCTGGCAGCTCATGACTAAGCTGGGCTTTTGGAGGACCTTCCCCGCTGAGAGTTCTTTGTTGAAGAACAGGATTACTTTATCTTAATTTCTTGAGCAGTAGGGCAAAGAGCCTTTTGTGGAGCATTATCCAGGGATATTAGCATGTGTCTTACAGATGCTGGTGAGCGTCCCCTTTCACAGGCCAGGTTGCCAAACAGGAGGGATCCTGCCTCCCAGACCTCAAAAGCTCATACCCAAGTAATCGTTATGTCCTGAAAGCAAACATTAATTCAATGGCAGCACCACACGCTGCATGAACCAAAGCACACATTTAGTTCCTTGCAGGTGAGTGCCTTTGTAATATTGTTGTTCTGTTGCCAATAAACCTGAGTTATGGTCAAAGTACAGGACAGAGGCTAGCAATTCCCCTCAGAGCTTAATGAGCCATGGGTTAAACGGCAGATACATTTGCATTCCAGTCTGACTGGCGTTGTCATTTAGCCTAATAGATGACTCAAATATGCCTTCTCTATTTACAATGTCTATCAGTGCATTTTTGTGAATAAACAGCAACCAAAGACATTCTGGCTTCATGGAATAGCAACGACATTGAAAGAACCTCTGTAAGTAATAGGTGTATTTTTTATGTCTTGATCAACTAGTCTTCAAATGCATTGAACGAGTCTTGTGAGAAACTGCTAAAACTAGAGAAATTAAAATAATAGCAAAATCAAAGGAACCAAAAGGAAATGGTCTGACAAATATTAGCTTAATAAACCATACTATGACTTAAACAAGGATTGTAAAAACATTTGTTGTAAATAATCCAGGATAGATTCCGAGGTATGATAACCTTTTTTTTCTTCTCAGTAAATAGCCAGAAGCAGTTTGTGAGGCTCAAAACTAATAGTGATTTCATCTCCAAATAACACTGGTGTTTTAATACACAGAATCTCTTACAGAGAACATTGAAAAGTTACAGCAGAAACTGCTTTGAAAGATCTAATTTCCAGAGGGAAGAGGAACAATTGGAGCAATTTCCATGACCACTTACAGAATCTAATAATGCAAAAATTATACACATTTGGATTCCAGAAACATAATATTTTTTGCTATAATCAGCTATTGCAATTTATAAAAATTCCGTTATAACACTGTGTTGTTTTAATCTTGCTTTATGTCCCTGACTCACAGGTCTTTAGCAATTTTAATTAACAGCAAGAGGAACAAGTGGTTTAGTCATGAAAAAAATAGTCATTGTACTACTAAAATGATCAGCAGCTTGTTACTAGAAACACAAGTCATGGCAAAGAGGCTGGTGCTGTCAGTAGAAATTTGGAGGTTTCTATATGGGATAATTTTTTTGGCACTGGGATTTTTGGGGACAGATGGGGTCTACCTTTTCCAAAGGGGAGAAAGGTTCCTTGCCCAGGAGTTGGGAAGGCTTGTGGAGAAGGATTTAAATTAGATATGAGGGGAGAAGTGAGTAAAAACAGGATTACAAGAAATGAGCTGAGGGGCAGCATGTCATAGTCAGGGGGAGAGAAAAAGATCAGCTGACGTATGTCCACATGGCTGGACTACAACCAGAGGTGTTGTGTGTTAGCAAGTTTCTTAACTCTGCTCCCAGAGGTTCAGGGTATATCTAAGCTCATCTGAAGTGGGAGGAAATGTCCCTCTACAAAAGAGGGACACAAAACTATTGAAGAGAATCCAGAGGTGGGCAACAAGGATGTGTCTGGGAAACAAGTGTCTAGAGAGGAAGTATTCTGAGGAGAGGCTGAAGTTCCTTGGTTTGTTCAGCCTGTAGAAGAGAAGGCTGAGGGGAGACCTCATGGTGGTCTGTGGCCTTCTAAAAAGGAGGAGGGAAGGGGAAAGCACTGATCTCTCTTTGGTGACCAGAGATAGAGCCTGAGGGAATGGAATGAAGTTGTGACATGCAAGGTTTAGGCTGAATATTAGGAAGAGGTTCTTTACTAAGAGGGAAGTTGAACACTGGAAGGTCCCCACGGAGATACCCTAAGCACAAGGGGTTGGGATAATGGTGGAGTGGATAGTGACCAGAGAATGGCACAGAGCAGTAAAATTCATGTCTTTGAAATAACTACAACAAATTCTTTTCACAGAATCACAGAATATTAGAAGCTAGAAGAGACCTCGAAAAATCACTCAGTCCAACTCCCTGCCCAAGCAGGATCA
>VXBZ01006700.1:0-103632 GCA_013399135.1 Heliornis fulica
ATGTTTATAAATATGTGAAGGGTATGTCAGGAGGTTGCAGCTAGGATCTTCTCAGTGTTGGCCAGTGATAGAACAAGGGGAATTGGTTCCAAGCTGGAACATAGAAAGTTCCATCTTAATATAAGAAGGCTGTCCCGAGAGGGTGTGGAGCCTCCTTCTTTGGAGACATTCAAGACAAATCTGGGCATGTTCCTGTGTGATCTAATCTAGGTGATCCTTCTCAGGCAGGGGGGTTGGACTAGATGATCTTCTGAGGTCCCTTCCATCTCCTAACATTCTGTGATTCTGTGAACACTGACCAGATTGACCAATGATCAGAAATCCCATTCCAGTGTAAATCAGGCATAAACTAGTGTGACATCCTAGGAAGTTCCAGTATCTATTCTAGAATTCTTATCCTGAACACTTCTGCAATTACTTTCACCACAAAGAAACAAAGAATGGGAGTTCAGGGCCAGTATGAGGCAGGAGAAAAACCTCCCAAGCATTAAGATTTGCAGCCAAGGTGGAAAACTGAGTGACTTTGTAGAGAGCCCTACAGTTGCTCCAAGTGTCTTCACATATCCTCCTCTGCCACTACCCCCTTCCATCATGTGCTCTCCTTCCTTTACTAAAACATAAATATTTAGTTCTTTGGAGGTTTTCCAGTTTCACACTATATCCTCAACCATGTCTGTGGCTCATTGCTGAGGCAGGGACTTCACTCTTAAACCAAGGAGCCCAGAACTGTGCTGAGCATCTAATCCTGGAGGAAAGCCTCTTGTTGCACCTCAAGAGGGAAAATTACTTCCCTGTGAATTTAGATGATGCGTGATCTGCATACGTACATGATCTGCGAACACAACTGCACCTTTGCTGTGACAAACTACTGCCAGGTCATATCTGATTTGTTACCTATCGTCTTCCGTAAATCTTTATAAACTCAATGGCTTCCAAGTATTTTTCTCCTGCTGATTATACAGTTAGGATGATTTTTCCTGAGAGTTATTAGTTTGTGCTGTTTTCTCAGTCGAACCTAATTGTGCTGTTTCCTGCACATATTTCCAACCCTGAAAGTCCCTTTGGAGAACAGATTTCTGTGTCCTCACCGGTGTACATGTGAGGAAGGCTAAGCAATCGCCCAGGGCAGAAAAACAGGAAGGAGAAAAGTAATAAAGGTTCTCAGTTCCCAGGTCCTGTTGATTTCATATGCACTGTGCAGCTTGCAGTGGGAAATCAGCACCGCACAGGCATGAAAAACACAACTGAACCCTGAGACAGAGGGACAGGAGAGCTGGTAACACATTACCAACCTCCCATAATTTAAGAATCATTTTGTTAACCACTTCAACATGCTGGTCTTTTATATTAAAAATAATAATAAAAATCCTTTTATAGTGTAAATAAAATAATTAAATAAAATCAGGATCAGCTATAATCCCTGAAGACTTCCTTATAACTCAATATATTGCTCTTTACCATTAGCATTTGTTTCCAATCTTTTATTCAGCTTTCACTCCACATAATAAAGTTCATGTCCAAGTAAACACTCCTAAGTAATAACAAGTAATTTACCAAGTGTTGTAATTAGTGAGGTATTACAGTGAAACCATCCAGATACAGCAGTGATATGCTTTAAGATTTCTATCCCGTACACACATACACTTCTATTTTTTGCGTAATTCATAGGTCACTTTGGTTGCTCTGAAACTGCATTGCTGGCAAACCATGGATTTGCTGTTAAAAATAAAAGATTACTCTGCTGCTATGCCAAATAGTAATGATTTGAAGAATATTTTCTCTGCTAGTCAGGATGAATACATCTTTTAATCTCTAAGAGAAAACTTATATAAAAGTACATTATTGAATTTTTAAAAGTTTAATGGCATGCCTGTGAGCCAGTGAAAAAGAATTACCTGTTTCCCTCATCATACAGGAGGTATTCAGAGTAGCAATTTTACTTAAATGAATAATTATTTTCTTTCTAGATTGACTCTTCAAGAACTCTTGAAAAACCATCCAGAAGATGATTACTGAGAAATTACAGGGAATCCTTAAACTATTTAGGGTGCTGCAGGGAACAAATTTTGCTAAATATGCTCACAACATTGATCACAATGATCAAGATGTTCACCTGGACTGCAGAGGCTTTGAGAAGAACCTGGGTTGTTTTCTAGCCTGTACCACAATCTTTATGATGTTTCCAGCTTGGGCCCACTTCAGTTTGGAAAATGAGTGGAGTTCAAGAGCTCTGAATAGATTTGGTTCTGTGATTTTTGCAGAGAGATTTATCAGGTCGAAACCCACAGAGATAAAAACCAAAGAAAATGTTCCCATGAACTCCTGTGAAGAGTGAATTTTTGGCAGCTCTGTTGAAACCTGTAACAAACGCAAGAGAGCTGCAATTGACAAAAATTATTCATCAACATTTTCACTATATACAGGTCTGGTTTAACTTTATGAATATTTTCAATGTGTTGAGATGTGTGAGCCATTTGCCTGTTATTCATCAAGAAATCTCTGGGCAAGCACCAGGATTGTCCATCTTGTGGTCTTGTCACAGAGGTTCTGCGTTCCTGAAGCTGTGCACTCCCCACCAACTACAGGACACACGGTCATGAAAAATTCAGAAATATCTTTCAAATTGTATCAAAACTGCCAAATTTGTAGTTGCCTCAGAATTTGCTGAAAAGTTTTAGGTTTGCTAGTCAATCTGTGCAATGTGAATGACAAAACACTGATATGATCCAACTCTTCCATGCCAGCCCAAATCAAACCAAATCAGCTTATACTAAGCCAACTGATTTTAGTTTTATCATGAAATGAAGGGAAAATCCCAGATAAAATAACCATAGAAAATGCCTTTCTTTAGAAAAGCAGTTACAGAGGTTCTGTATTTATAGCTCAACTAGCATCAAAGAAGAAAGATTTAATACAGTAGTCATAAATTCATTTGTCCCCATTACACTTATCCTTGTTTCCATCACTCCATCATGGTAAAAAGTCTCACAACAGGAGCAAGTATGTGCCAAGGTGGCATGAAGAAGCTCAGTGTGAAGGATGGACAAGCCTTTATTCATCTCATTTTCACCATGTCTGTCTCCTTCCCTTCAGCTCCTCATGTCTGAGTCTCTTCCCTCTCGCCCAAAGAAAGAAAAATCTTCAGGCAGGTATTATAATTGTGCAAATGGTGCCTTTGTGAATATTTGGACTTCAGGAATGAGAAACAAAGTCCAGCTCCCAAAGTCCTCAAGAGAAATGTCTCTGACAAATTATAGCTGCCCCAAGTGAACCTTCCAAAGGTTGTATTATTTAGAAGCTTCCATATTTTAATCAAGAGGTGAAAAATAAAGGAAGGGCAGAATCTCTTCAAAGCATTTTGCATGTAAGTGATGATCCTGTTAATGAGCTGGAGTTATCAGAACTGCCCCTGGAATGTTCCTGACCTGGAGTGCAAGATGGAGTAATAATGTGCAGTCTGGAGGAAAAAACAAGTCATTCCTACAAGAGACCATCTATAGCCTCATGAAAACAATATAACATCATGAGTAAATAACTAACTGGATGGGTTTGACAGTTTTGTTTTGTCTAAGAGGAGGGGTTGCACATTTAGATACGAATTGGCAGCTTCTCCTGGAATGGACTGGATTTCATACACAGTGGTTAGTATGATGGATCAGTACCAGTATGAGAGCTGCAAATCCATGTTTAGGTGCACAAATAACTGCTTCTGTGAGGTTTGTAAAATTCAAGAAGAGAAGGAAAAACATTGTCATGTGGGATGTCCTGTAATTTTTGTATGCAAGGAAATTTTGAGACTGTCAGACATCTGGCTTGTCAGTAAAATAAGAAACTTGGAGAGAGGAAGAAGGCTGATACCACGAGGCACAAAAAAAAACCCCTCTCTTAACTGCAGTCTCAAAGCACTATTATATTGGATGTTTCCTTTCTGTTCCCATGTTTAGGTTTCTTACTCAACCCACAGCTTGTCTGACCAGTGTTGTTCCAGTGCAGCACATAGTGCAGAAATATTTGAAATAAGAAAAAATTAGGGTTACAGTAACAGTAAGGCTCAAGTATTTAGAAAGCAGGATTTTTTTTTTTTAAGACAAAGCATGCTGAAAGCAGCAGTTCCTATGTTTCAGTTAATATGTCTGAGAGCCAGCTGACTGCACCACTGGTACATGGCACAGTAATAACATCTATGGGGCGTGGTATTACCTTCTGGGGATGATTGAGCTGGGCTGACTCCCTGAACCTGAGAACATGATGCGTGATCATTCATAGGTGGAACTTTCATGGCTAGAACTCAGAAGAAGCAAGAGGAGCACAGACAAAAAGCAATGGTAGCAAAGTTACCATAGCCCCTTCTGTATGCATTGAAAAATCACTTGCAGATTTTGCTGCTTCCTTTCATCTCCTTTCTATCTTCTCCCCCTTATTCCCTATTGTTATTATTTTTCACTCCACTCAATGTACCTGATCAGTAATGATTACTGATCAGGTACATTCCTCATTCTTGGTCACGTGGCACCAGGGCACATTTTTGTGGGTGTTCAGCATCCTGGTGTGCTTGTGGCCCTGGCACAGAACTTGGCCTTTGGGACACTCTGCCCCTCACTCTGCTGAAGGAGAGTTCCCTACAGCTCTTTTCCTCGCAGAGGAAGGCAAGACCTGGGGCAGCACCACCCCCAGACTATCATGTTTAGCTAGTTGAGAGTGGGGGAATTTTCCAGCAGTCCAGCCAAATGAATGCTTATGAGGACACGGAACTTACACAGTGCACAGAGGAGATGATCTAAAAGTTTCCTGTTACTGTAATACAGCTACTAAATGTAAATTGACAGAATGCAAAGAATATTATCATGGAAACATCAGCAAGCAGCGTAGCCTGTGGGAAAACATCACAGGAAAAGGAAAAAAGAGTTCCCCTCCACATTTGGAAATTTGGATGAAGTGCTAAGCTGCAGGGGTTGGATCTTGAACTAAATGTCAGTGCTTCGGGGTCAGTGACCTTACCTCTACAGTACTTTATTGGTAGTGTGATAGATAATTTATAGCTTTAAAAATGCTGGAAGGACATACTCTTTCATAGAACATATGGTTTGGATTTGTACTATGTCCATTATTCTTGTTTCTGACAATCTGCAATAAGTCTATATAAATTCGTTACTAAATTGCTATTCTTTAATAGATATACAATATTTCCATTATTTGACGATATTATTGCCACAGGGGTTCATACGTCAAGTCCAAAAGCTCTTATGAAATGTCTGAGTGTGTGCCAGGGTTTCACTTTGACATACATCCTTTAATTTTAAATCTAATCATATAAGCAATAAAGCTTCAACATTTCAGCTTGAATTCCTTGTAATAATAGCCTTTTGTTTATTTCCTTCTTTTAAATAAAACTGACACTGACAGCATATTGGCAAGGTTAAAACAATTCTGTTATTACATGCATTTAATCACAATAAAAAGTAAATAATGTTTTTTTAAAAAATATTCATTTGGAGCATTACTGCCTGATTACCTCATAATATCTTTATCTCTTAGCGGTTTCCTGCCAAGTCTGTGTTTCATTCCTCTATCTGTGAAGAATGACATTTTTCTTTCCCTGAGAAGAAGCAGGATTTCTTTCAGTGGCTGCGAAATTCTTTTCTATTTCTGATACTCTTGCAAGGATCTCCAACAGCAATTTAGCATGGGACATGGGTTTTAATTATTGCCATAATTTGCTTTGACATTAAAACAATCTGTAAGCTTGTGTTCGTTGTTTGGCCGAAGCAGTTGTTTGCATAAGCAGTAACTTGCCATTTCCTTCACGTTGGCAACACTGAGTTCCTGCGGCCTGGAGAAATCAGTGCATCATCTGCTCCCGTGTAAGTCAACGGGGGTTTGCAATCAACGTGCACAGGAGTAGAATCAGGTTCCAGGTAAGAAATAGCTGATAGAGCTGCTCCTTCCATGAAACCTTCCATGACATTCAGGAAAAATCATACAAAAGCTTTTGTTTTTTCATTATACTGTCCTAGCAGCAAAGGGTCGCTGCTGAAATGTTATGTCTGCTAGAGACTGCCAAGGTTTGTCACTAAGCATGATCACTTGGTAATGTTCCAAACACTAATACTTTTATATCCGAGATAATGATATTTTCAGTCAAGCGATATGCAATTTTTGCCAAACCCAAGCAATGCAAATGCAACTTTTCTTTGGACATATTGGCAGGACCTGTATTGTGTGGCAGGTGTCCTCCACAGCTTTGGTCCCCTGAGAGGCTGCTCTGGGGCCCTCCTGGAGCATTTTGAGGCTCCCTCTTGACTTCGAGCCTGGGTTTCCTCTGCAGAACTAGCCCAGACTGCCTGGAAATGGTGCACATCTGAGTCTTGTCCCAGCAGGAGAAACACTCCTGGATCCCATGTTGCAGAGGAAGAATTTGTCATTGCCTACTCCCATTATTCTGGCTCTCTGTTCATTTTATGACAAACCATAACAAAACAACTAGCAAACATTCAGCCTTGCCATTGTTTGTAGTGTATCTTTCAAACGTAATTTGTTATTTTCATTTTTCAAAAATCAAAGTCTGTGACATGGCTGTTCTCCTATTTCCAAGGAAAACATTAACTCTAACTTTACCTGTACAACAAACACAATGGAAACATAATCACTATTATGTTGTTGGAGATTGGAAATTCCCCATCAGCACAGAAGGAAAGCAAGAAGGTTCTACTCCAACTTTTGACAGAACCATATCTTCTATTAGTAATAAAAATACTCTGCACGTATAAATTGCATTTCATGCAAAGATCCCTGTGTGCATTACAAAGGTTGAATTATAATTTTCCTTGTTTTACAAATGGCCTGCCAGTGTCACTACAAAAACCCTTATATCATTGTTCCTAGATCTTTTAATCACTAGTGGCCAGGGCAGAGCTCAAAATTCAATTCCCACGCAAGTATCAGACAAGCATTTAGCCCTTCTCATTGTCCCCTGGTGACACTTTCAAGGAAGTAATAGTGATGAGCTTGAACATGTTGCTGAGTGCTGCATATTTGTGAGAGAACAGCTCTAAGAGCACTGAACGACATCAATTTGAGCCATTCCTACAGTAAAACTACTTATCTAGAAGGGCACCTCTCGGGAAGTGAAGAAGCACAGCTATCAAAATAGCTATCAAAACTCTCCTGGAGTCCAGGATTGTAATCCTGCTTAGTGAGAGTGTAGATTTCCCTGGAGGAGTGCGGGAAGGTCTACTATATCCACACTGACTCTTGAGGTGGCTGGCTTTCTGATTCTCATCTTGGGAGGTAGCTGAGGCATGTTTGTTACTGCTGTGGTTGGCCTAGTTTATTGTCCAGTTGAATTTGATGTCATTAGCATTGCCACGTTGATCCATTGACAAAGGTATTAAACAGCACCAGTTTCAATACCAGCCCTTGAGGAATGTCACCCATCAGTGGTCTCCACTTGGACAACGAACAGCTGACTGCAACTCTTCAAGTGTGACCATCGAGTGGTCCTGTCAAATCTGTGTCTCTACAATTTAGACAAGGATGTCTTGCAGGACAGTGTCAAATGCTCTGCACAAGTCCATGTAGATGAAGTCAGTTGCTCTTCCCTTAACCACCAATACTGTAGCCCTGGCATAGAAGGCCACCAAAGGCCCTTAGCACAGCCATGTTGGCTGTCACAAATCCGTCTTATTTTCCAAGTGCCTTAGCACAGTTTCAGAAGGATCTGCTCCCTGGTCTTGCCAGCCATAGAGGTGAAACCAGTCAACCTGTAGTTATTCACATCTTTCTTTTTAAAAATGAGGGTTATGTTTCCCCTTTTTCAGACAATGGAATTTCACCAGATTGACATGACTTCTCAAATACAATGGCTTAGTAACTTAATCTGCCAGTTCCCTCAGGATATGCAGATACATCTCATCAAGTCCTATGGACTTCTGCCTTCCAGGTTCCTTAGATGGTCTTGAACCTGATCTTCTTCTACAGCGGGTGGTTATCTATTCTCCTTGTCTCTGCCTCTGCCTTCTGCAACTTCCAGAGCCTTTGCCAGAGAAGACTGAGGCACAAAAGTTGTTGAGTACCTCAGCCTTCTCTATATCAGTGATAACCAGGTCTCCCACTTCCTTCTGGAGAGGGCCCTCATTTTCCGTGAGATTTTATCACTGATATAGAAGCTTTTCTGGTTGCCTTTGATGTCCCTGGCCAGATTTAATGCTATTGGGGCTTTAGCTTTTCTGGCCTGATCCCTGGCTGCTCAGACAATTTCTCTGTATTTCTCCCAGACTACCTGCCCTTGCTTCCACCCTCTGTAGCTTCCTTTTTGTGTTTTTGTCCAAGAGCTCCTTTTTCATATGGCCAGTCCACCAGCTGTTTTTCCTGACTTCTTTGTTGGGATGCATTTCTCCTGAGCTCGAAGCATGTGATCCTTGAATAGTAACAAGCTTACTTGGACCCCTCTTACCTCCAGGATTTTTTCCCGTGGTACTCTACAATGTAGATTCCTGAAGAGGCCAGAGTCTGCTGTCCTGAAGTCCAGGGCAGTGAGTTTGCTGTGCACTCTCCTTGCCACCCTGAGGATCTTGAACTTCATCATTTCATGGTCACTGCAGCCAAGGCTGCCCTTGAGCTTCACATTGCCCACTATCCCCTCCTTGTTAGAAGCATAGCATTTTCCAGGTTATATCCTCTACCACTTGAAGAAGGAAATTAATCATCAACACATGAACACATGAACATCCTAGATTGCTTGTACCCTTCTGTGCTTTCCCTCCAACAGATACCTGTGTGGTTGAGGACCAGGGCATGTGAACTTGAGGCTGCTCCTATCTGTCTATAGAGGGTCTCATCCACTTGGTCTTCCTGGTCAGTTGGTTTAACCCCAGCCAGCAACTAAGCACCACATAGCCACTTGCTCACTCCCTGCTGCATCAGGATAGGGGAGAGTATCACAAGGGTAAAAGTGAGAAAACTCATGGGGACAGCAAAAGCTGCTCACACGTGCAAAGCAAACCAAGGAATTCATTCTCCACTTCGCACTGGCAGGCAGGTGTTCTGCTATCCTCAGGAAAGCAGGGTTCCATCATGTGTGACTTACCGGGAAGATAAACACCCTAACTCAGAAAGGCCCCCCTTCCTTCTTTTCCCCCAGCTTTATGTTCTGAGCATGACATCATATACTATGGAATATCCCTTTGGTCACTTGGGGTCAGCTGTCCTGGCTTTGTCCCCTCCCAACTCCTCATGCACCTTCAGCGTACCCTGGTGGGGTAAGGAGCAGAAAAGCCCTTGTCTCTATGTAAACCCTGTTCAGTATTGACACAAACATGTCTGTATTATCAACACTGTTCCACACAAATCCCAACCACAGCACCGTACTAGCTAGAATGAAGAAAATTGACTCTTCCCAGCCACAACCAGCACAGGTGGTGTCCTGTAGTAGACCCCCACTATAATGTCACCTGTCCCTACCTTCCCTTTAATCCCGTGGTTGGCTCATCACCCACCCGCAGGCAGAGCTCCATGCACTCCAACTGGTCACTGACAAAGAGGCAACACCCCCTAATTTTTTTCTCCTGCCTCTTCTTCCTAAAGAGACTAGATCCTTTTGTTCCAACACTCCAACTATTTAGTCTCCAAGAAGCTAGGACAAAACATATTTTCCAAAGTCTATAGGACTATGCTGATAGTGCAGCATTGATTTTGCCCTGACTCCATGCAGGCAATGATGTTAATGTTACAGGGACAGTCATGGCAAAGGATAAAGGAAAGAAGGTTACAGATTGTAAAAGCAGTTATTCTCTACTTTTGCTTCTTCCCACCTGACTGCCTGCTTGCCTAGTCTCATAAAGCTCCCGACATAAAAAAGCAGGACAGGCCTCCTGCTTGCTTCTGCAAAAACTTGGCAGCACTAGTACCAGCTTTATCAGAGCACACCAAAAACATCTGGATATTTATGGTAATAACAGTCATATTGAGTAAAAGAGAAAGTTGCTAAAGAGATGGAATTTTCTCTTCTAGGCCTTGCTAAACTCCTTTGCCAGCACCCCAAGTTGGGCAAGTTGTCTGCCATCTGCACATGCTGAGGTACTCCTTGGCACAGGCTATATATATTTTAAGTTTTCCTAATGATCCCACACATCTCTGAACAGATGTGTTCTCAGCATTACCTGAGTTTTCCAGTTCTCTGGGAAAGTGGAAATAAGCCCTTAAAGATTGATAGGCTCCTGCAGTACTGATAGAGACACATTCTCCATCTTTCTTTGTCAAAACACATAGGCATTTTTCTTCATAGTCCCTGTAATTACAACACTAAAAATATGGATTGGATCTCTATTTATTTCACCAGCATGCCTAGAGGATGCTCTGTGACTGGGGCAGCACATCCAGTAGTTTCATATTCTATGAAATTTGTTCAAGTTCATCTGACTTTGAGGAATCACACATATAAATTCTAATAGAAATGTACAATACATGTTCCTAGAAATTTTAATCTCAAGGGGACTAGCCAATAAGTAAACACTGGAAATTAAAAAAAAAACAACAAACCCAAACCAAAAAATCCTGTATTGGATTCTAATCAGCAAGATATCCCATATGAAGAATGCATATGAAAACTGCTACCTTCAGCTGTAAAGGACACACTGTGGTATCTTGTGTGATCACTCCATGTTACATGGATGACAGTTTTTCTACAATCTCACAGCTGTGTGAAACTGTCTAGTAAGAAGTTTATTCCCTTATAAACACCTATTCCAATAATTTTAAATCCTAACACCTTATTTATTGTAGCTTGACTCAGCAATTGACTGCCTTTGCCTCAGAGGGGGAACAGCCCTCAGGGAAAGGCACCAACCCCAAAATTTAACTCCTGCACCCGGATGTAGCCCTGAAGTTACTTCATTGCACATACCTGGGAGGAAGGGTAGGTAGGTGCTGCTCACATGAGGTTAGGAGCTCAGGCATGTTCATGCATCCTATGGTGGTGAGGGGAAGGGAATCAGAAGTCTTAAATTTCTCCTTACTTTTGCTATAGCACTTCTCTTTTCACCCAGGCTGTGGTGACAGACACTGATGAATGGATCCTATTCCCCCTTCACTTCAGTGTACACCACATCATTTGTTAACGAACTGCCTTTGCAGTGGTAATCACCATGATTGTGTGGCCACCTCCATATGGATGTGCTGCAGTGACACCACACTGATCTGTGTGATGGTCAGCCCTCAGAAGACTGAGCTGCAGTCGGACTCTGTAAGACACATCTGGCGGCTGGCAAGTGGGAAGCAGAGGCTCTACAGATGAGTGGAATTAAGGCTGGGAAGTGAAAGAGGAGGATTCCCTGGAGAATCATTGAGGGCCAACAAAATGATCCAAGAGCTGGAGCACCTCTCCTGCGAATATAGGCTGAGAGTTGGGCTTGTTCAGCCTGGAGAAGAGAGGGCTCCAGGGGGACCTTAGAGTGGCTTTCCAGTCCCCAAAAGGTGCCTATGAGAAAGCTGGGGAAGAGCTGTTCACAAGGGTGTGTAGCAATAGGATGAGGGGTGATGGTTTTAAACTAGAAAGTTGGAGATTTAGGTTGGGTATTAGGAAAAATTTCTTCAATATGAGGGTGGCAGATTACTGGAACAGGTTGCCCAGAGAGATTGTGGAAGCCCCACGCCTGGAGATATTCAAGGTCAGGCTTGATGGGGACTCTGAGAAACCTGATGTAGTGAAGATGTCCCTGCTTACTGCAGGGGGACTGAGCTAGGTGGCCTTTGAAGGTCCCTTCCACTATTTCTACTTTGAATTCATCTACAGCCAGCTTCCAGCCTTTATACTGTGCTATGCCTTCATCTGCAAGCCATCCTGCTGCCACCTTTACTGGTGTTCTCCTGGGAACTGTGTATTTTCATCCCCACTGGGTCTTCAGCAGCTGTTGGACAAGTGATAAAAGTGAAGTAAAATATTGGCCAACGATGTAAGTATATAAAATAATAACCAAAACACCTTGGAAATCTGGGTAGAATTATTTAATACACATAGAGGAACTTATTGTGATATTTCTGTTTTAAACACATTTATTTTTTTAAGCACACCTGTGATTTCCACATCTGGACTTTAGCAGTATGAGAAGTCTGAGTCCTTTTCTGCAAAATCAACTGGAGCTGTAAAACAGATCCAGATACCAGTGGCTGTGTGACTTAAGGACTGATAACTAGATGCGTTGAATTGACACTGAGGTCCTTCCTTGAAGCCTGTTTCTCTCCAGAAATGAGCTAATGTCAGTATTGTCTGATGGCTTACAAGCATGCTGTCTCTGGAGTGCAGGGGGAAAAAAAGTCTGGTGATGTTTGTTCAGTTTTGGAGGTTTGCTCACTGTTGCCATCTGACACCTTTTCAATAACTTCATCGGAGACAGTGTGGAATGAAAACATTATTATTCCTCCAGACCTGAGCTGATTGTAGCAATAAGTCAACACTAGGATAACTGCTCAGTGTTGGATGAGTAGATGCAGCATAATATTTATTTTCTGTTCATAGACCAGTTTGCTTAATTACTGAATAGAACTGTAGATTATACATGGGACACGGGGAGAGACCCAGTTCAGACCACTAGACTGGCCAAGACAGTAGCCTGATGTATCTGCTACCTGAAATCAGACAGCAAAATAACAAAATCTATCTATATCTCTGTGATTCTTCTTCAGATCAGAATTAATAAAGAAATACGGATGGACAGAATTTTCATGGGCAAATGAAGGTCTCTCAGAAGCAGAAGATTTAATGTAACTGAGCCTTCTTAAAATGTTTCTTGGAAATTAAGAGAGTAATTAAATTGGTCTGAGAATGCTGAAAGGGCTGGTTTGGTATTTTCCAAGTGAACCCTTTCTGATTTTTCATTTTAAAACTTCTTTTTTTAAAATTAAAAAAAAACCAAAACTTTTAATTTTGTAAAACAAACATATTTCAATTATCCAGAACTTTCATAACCTCACAGATGTTTTTATATTTAAAAATCAAAAAAGTTTCAAAATCTTAATAAATTAGGATTTTTGGAAATTGGTTTTTACTCTCTTCATAATTATGTCACATGTGGTTAGATGACTTTATTTTAGTAGCATTCACACGTTTCTGTCTGCACATTGCAAAAAGTGAGGTGCTCAAGTCTTCATTGGAAAAATATGTCAGGAAATGAAGGTTGAAAGTCACATCACAAGTGTTTCTGGAGGGAACAACCCTTATGTGTTGAATGACAAATCACAAGCAAGAAATCTGATTTAACACTTGAATTCATGTTCAACTTGTAGAGTAAATCAAACTATTTAAACAAATTTATGGGAAAAAATGAATTCACAAGAAGCCTGGGGTAATGGAATTTCCCCTTCCATGGTCTTTGAGTATGTTTTTCTTTGTGACTTACTTGCTTTAATCCATTCATGACATAATATTCCATACACAAATAAGTGGTGCAGTCTTTTTCTTAGTATTTCTGAGGCACTTAATATATCTAACTTTGCTTCATTGCAAAGATGCCAGAGTTTAACAGAATTAAATGATGCAATCAGATAATTACACAAATATTAAGAATCTTTACAGTTGTGTTACATATATTTTTTCTTAATCTTACCAAGTGTAGAAATACAGTCATATTTCAAACCAGAAAAAGACTCAGGGAGAGAAACTCATATTTCACTGAATATTTATTGCTGTAACTAATGACTTTTTAGTTGTTTGAAACATGTATGGTGTTAAACTGGGCTATGCAAAGACGTAAATGAGGAAATTGACTGAATGAGATGACATATTTATTCATCTATTATTTTTATTTAATTTATTAATATATTATTTATTTCTTTACTCACGTAACATACTGAGTATCAGGTAACAGAGAAGAAAGCTATTTTTACTCTTCCAGATGGATGGGCTTCCTATGTTTTCTTCAAAACCAGCCTGATCCTTCCCAGCTTGCTTTGTAGGTGCCAGGTATCAGCTACCAAGGACTCAATTTGCAACTTGTTCACATCTTTTCCACGGATTTCACTCAGAATTGCAGGTGGATAAAGCAATTTCCTAAAATGTCTTAAATCAGCCAGTAAAAATGCATAATTAGTAATCAAGTTTGAAAACATTAACCTCTCTCCTTTGTCTCACCACATCTGAAAAAGAAAGGTAATTCTAATCCAATATGCAATTAAAGAATTTTGGGGCTTTCCTTTCTTCTGTGTGCTTCTCTTATGGATTTTTGTACAGTCACATACAGCCATGCTTAGACTGAGAGGAACAAATCAGAGATACTTAAAAGGTTCAGGAGATTTGAAAATAGAAACAAAGTTGCTGTGACCATATTCCAAATAAGCATTACACCTCCTTGCATTTAACATGATGCTTGCACGGTCAGAAGTAAAACCCAAAGCCCAAATAAAACCTTTTAGGGAGCCTATGTTGTCATAGTTTTCTTTTTGTTTTTTTTTTTTTTTTTTGGTTGGGTTTTTTTTTTTTTTGTTTGTTTGTTTTTTTTATGCACTCTAAAGAGGGGAGAAGGGTCTTCTGGGATCCTTATGACAAAATACGTTTTGAGGCAAGGTGAGGTCTGAGTGAGCACAGCTCTGTGCTGACCCTCCATACAAACTAGGGACAAACTAGTATCATGACTGAGATTGAAGCTATCCTGCTGGGCCTGCACCAGCACAGCTTACCAAGCAAGCCCAAGTCCCAGCAACGTGCATGTAGCTTCTGCCAACAAGTGTGTGGTTTTGCCAAGTTGTGTGCTTTGATCTGCCAATCAAGAAGGTAGGAGGAAAGCCCAGCAGAACATGGAGGAGAGGGAGTAAGAAGCATCTTGGAGCTGTTACATCTTTGGTTGTGTAAATGGGCTGCCCAGTGTTTGTCTGTCAAAGCCTGGACCTGTGTTGATTCCTGCCCAGGAAGGCAGCTAGATGATGCCTGTTCCTACCTGCCTGTGAGTGAAGGGGGAGGGATATTTCCTGACTGCATGAGCAATGTTCCCTGACAGGCTGTGGGTAGGAGTCCCTTCTGTGGAGGCAAACCCAGAGGTCCCAGTTGGGTCACAAGAGACATATGCCACCCTGAGATATCCCAAGACCTGACTTGGAGCCTGTAAAAGTCACAGGAAAAAATCCCAGCAGGGTTTTCTTAGAGGATCTGTCAGAGTCCCATGAAAAGCATGTAGTCATGGACATGTTCTAAACTATATGGTGCCTTTCTGCTTCTCTTCAGGCTCAAAGCAGGCAAAATATCTTTTGCACTTTCTCAATTGCTTCCTTTTTCATTTTAGGCTAAGGATAAAGACACAGGACAGACACAGGAGGGAGAGGAAAAGACAGTACTCGGGCACCACTTTTGTTATTAAATGAGCCAGACTGGTGAGGTTTCTGGTTGATGGTCAAGCACCCATGTGAAGTTAGCTCACATGCACATAGCTGCTCTACCTAGACTTTAGCAATGCCTTTGACACCTTTTCCCACAACATTATCCTGAAGAAGATGGCTGCTTGTGGCTTGGACAGGTGCACCTGTCTGGATGGCTGGGCTCAAAGGGTTGTGGTGAATGGAATTAAATCCAGTTGACAAGTGGTCACAAGTGGTGTTCCCTTGGACTCAGTTTTGGGGACAGTTCCATTTAATAACTTTATTGATGATCTGGACAAGGAGATCAAGTGCACCCTCAATAAATTTGCAGATGCCATAAGTTGTGCTGGAGTGTTTATATCTGCTTGAGGGTAGGTAGTGTCTACAGAGGGATCTGGACAGGTGGGATCAGTGGACTGAGGCCAGCTGTGTGAGGTTCAATGATTCTCAGTGCTGGTCCTGCACTTGGGTCACAGGAATCCCATGAAATACTAGAGGCTTGGGGAAGAGTGGCTGTAGAGCTGCCTGGCCAAAAAGGATGTGGCTGTGCTGGTTAACAGATGGCTGAACATAAGCCAGCAGTGTGCCCAGGTGGCCAAGAAGGCCCACAGCATCCTGGCTTGTATCAGAAATAGTGTGGCCAGCAGGTCTGAGGAAGTGATTGTCTCCCTCTTCTTGTCACAGATGAGGCCATACGTCCAGTACTGTGTTCAGTTTTGAACTCTCTACACTTCTACCCTCACTACAAGAAGGACATTGAGATGCTGAAGCATGTCCAGAGAAGGGCAATGAAGCTGGTGAAGAGTCTAGAGCATGAGTATTGTGAGGAGTGATGAAGGAACTAGGGTCTTTTAGGCTGGAGAAAAGGAGGCTGAGGGAAGATCTTGTCACTCTCTACAACTACTAGAAAGGAGGTGTGTGCCAGTCTCTTCTCCAAATAACAAGTGGTAGGATGAGAGAAAACTGCCTCATGTTTTGCCAGAGGAGGTTTAGGTTGAATGTTGGGAAAAATGTTGTCACCAAAAAGGTTGTCAGTCACTGGAACAGGCTGCCCAGGGAAGTGGTGGAGTCACCAGCCCTGGAGGTATTTAAAAGATGTGTAGATGTGGTGCTTAGGGACACGGTTTAGTGGTTGACTTGACAGAGCTAGGTTAACAGCTGGACTTGATGGTCTTAAAAATATTTTGCAAGCTAATCAATGCTGTGATTTTGTGATTCTATGACTAAGAGATCTCGATGCCCTTTTCCATCCCCAGCTGTCTACATGCCCCCCGCAGCAGACAGTGTATCCCAGCCCTTGCTGCATGGCTCTTCATTGCATTCTGTGTCCATCTGTACCATTCCCTCAACAGGATTGCCAGCAGCATTATTTTACTTTTCTCAGGCTTTGTGAGCCTGTTGCAGAAAAAAAAAAAAAGTCAAGCTGAGATACCATCTGAAGGAATTTGGACCATTTCTGCCTTGTATTTGGGCACAGAGATTTTATTTGCCTGTAATAAGAAACATTACCTTCTCCTCCCTCTCAATAAAATGATTCCTCTAATATTTAAGTTTCAAGGCCATACACTGTGTTTCTAAGCCTCAGGCCCTGAAGTAAAATAAGATTGAGTTACCCTCAGGTAAGTACTTCCAGACACTTTATCTGCTATATCATTACAACTATACTCTATTTGTTACTGTACTATGTAACACAATACTTGCATTATATTCCACATGAAAAGCTGTTTCTGCAGCATCTTGTCATCATTTTGCGAACGCAGCTTTGAAGCCGTTTTGAATTCTGAATTCAGTGCATAACAGAGAAGGCTCAAGTGCACAACACCGTATTATTTACTCAGATGGGGTTAATTGCTGAATAAAAGAATGGTTCCTTTCAGTTTACCTTTTTACAATCTCACTCACACTGGATATGGAAGACAGGAAAGTCTGTGATAAATATCAAACTTTCTAATCAGAAATGAGCCCAGTCGTATTTGAAATCTTGAACTTAATCCAGAATCAGGAAATGCAGCCACTTGTGTTACTGTTGCTGAAAGAAGAAAATGACCTTTTTATTGTAGCTTACATTCACTATTGTACTTGTGAACCATGGGGAATGGAGCAGGAGAAATGAAAGGCTTAAGGAGTCCTTCTTTTAACAAGAAAATTGAAATTGGGTGTAATAAAAAATATATGGCTGATACAAAGACTGTGTCTCTCCAGGGGAAATCTCTGACTTTGACACAGATTCACTCCTAACAAATTATTCCTGCTTCCTAGCTACTGTTAGGATTCGCTGTCAGGCACACATTACTTTAAATTTCACCAGCTTTAACCTCAGTGGAGATTCATTTGAACATAGAAAAAATAATAATCCACACCTTTAACAGGAATATAAAAAGTGAACAGGAATATAAAAAGTGAACAGGAATATAAAAAGTGAAATGATACTATAAATTTTTTAAGTGCAGACTGACTTTCAGCAAACACTTATTTCCCAGTGATGTTACAAGGTGAATGCTTGCAGGATTATTTCATTATAATGACTCTCTACTGATGACTAATTTATAGCTGAACTGGAATTCTGGACCAACATCAGTAAGAGAGTGCCATAACTCAAACAGCACACTCTTGGACAGCTCACAGTGGTAAGTAATGGACCAGAAATCAGAATCATAAAATTATTATTAACCTTTTTTTTTTTTTTTGTACCTTGGAACCCAAATGGAAATCATACCTTACATAGACTGATTTTTTTACACCAGCAGTTTATTGTAGTACCCTCTGATGCTCTGAAGGAGTGTTAATGGCACAGCTAGAGCTAGATTTGCCAAGCAGTCATAACAATGTGTGGGTACTTAAATTAAGTGCATGGATTTTAAAATAGTTCTAATTTTTTTAAATGTTTTGCAAGTATTGAGAGCCTTGTGCATTCCCTAGGGCTGCCTGATCTCTTTTGGGAAATCAATTAACAATTATCTGGAGAAATCAGAGCCTAGCTATGATTGAAAGTTTAAGTCGATGGGTCAAACAGCAGAAAGTTATGAGAGCTTTATGTGCATTTCACAAAGTCTTCAGTATCTTGTAAAAGATAGCCAGCCTTGTTTTCTGATCCCTAGATCTTATTTTTCACTCTCCTTAGTTCTGAGGATAAGATTATACTTTTATTTTCACCATTTATACTATAAAACTCTCAAGATGATGTTAAAAATTAGAACAAAATGAAATCACACATCAACAAAACCAAAACACTTGTAGGATACTTCCTGTTATTGAATGAGATACTGGTACTGACTGAAAGGATAAACTTATACTTTGCTGCAAAAATAAGACCTTATCAATTTTTCTCACCAGCTCACTGGCTTTTACAGATTTTTCCCTATTCTTTCACAGAAACAGGGAAAATAAGACCTTCTGAACTGAAAAGGAAGAGCAACTGTAAGCAAGAAAATTCTACAACTGTAGCAGCCAGTTTTGTATTTGGGTTATTGACTTGAAACCTGGGAGAATAACCTCCATGTCACTTCTCTAAATGATTTAGGATAAGAGGGGACAGAAAGGGACATAACCAGTCAGAAAGGATGCTATAATAAGCATTCACCACACACAATTACCTCTGTAGAGCCATTAATCTGTGTATGTGTCTTACCTGAGCACATAGCACTGATTATAAGCACATTTATTGAAATATAAAACTAGACCAGCCATCTGCACTGTTACTCTACTTGGTTGTCTGTTCCAAAGTATCCCTGTTACAGAGAATTTCTTCTCATTTCCACCCAATATTTATATTCCTGCCATGTATTCCCCCTTCTTCTTGGGTGAACAGTGTCCCCTAACACAAACATCATTTCCCTCTCTGATGTTCCTGCAATGTGTTCCTATGGATTAGTTATATCCCTTCTCACTCCCCATTCTGCTGAGCTAAGGAGATTGAACTGTCTAAATCTCATCTCACACAAGAAGCACTCTCTCCTCCAGGTGTCCCAGCTCTTCTGTCTGGAGAGGACTCATGCACAGTCTTTGCAGGAACTTAGCCAGCAGCATTGACCTTTCCCTCCCACTACTCTCTTACTATTTTTAGTAAGATTCTCCAAAGATCAAATGCAGGTTTTCACAAATAACAGGCTGAAAACCCACAGATGTCCCATAGCAGACCAGTACTCCCTAATCACAGAATCACACAGAATCACAGAATATTAGGAGATGGAAGAGACCTCAAAAAATCATCCAGTCCAACCCCCGTGCCTGAGCAGGATCATCTAGACTAGATCACATAGGAACATGTCCACATTGGTCTTGAATGTCTCCAAAGAAGGAGACTCCACAACTTCTCTGGGAAGCCTGTTCCAGTGATCCATCACCCTCACAGTGAAAACGTTCCTCCTTATACTAAGATGGAACTTCCTATGTTCCAGTTTGGAACAAGTGCCCCTTGTCCTATCACTGACCATCACTGAGAAGAGCCTGGATCCATCCCCCTGACACTCACCCTTCACATAAACATTAATGAGGTCACCCCTCAGTCTCCTCTTCTCCAAGCTGAAGAGACCCAGCTCCCTCAGCCTGTCCTCATAAGGAAGGTCTTCCACTCCCTTCATCATTTTGGTGGCCCTGCGCTGAACTCTCTCAAGGAGTTGTATGTCCTTCTGGAATTGAGGGGCCCTCAATCATCCTTCTCTTCTTTCATATCATTGCAATAAACTCCTAACACATGAGAAAAATCATGTATTTTGTACATAAAAGCATGGCTTTGCCACAGGAACTGTGTTATATTAACCTCCTGCTGCTATTGCAGACCTTCCTTGAGCCAGTGATGCTTTCCAATGTGGTATGAACAGCAACTGCCATTAACACACATTTCTCTGCATTAAAGCAATTAATCAAAATATTTTATAATATCTTCCCACATGGTTTTAATACCACTGGCAGCCATCTTCTCTTCTTAAAGCCTTTTTACAGTTTTAGCACAAAATTTGTATGCATGCTTGTGCAAAAAAAAAGAATCTCCATCCTAGTGGTTTTGGATCAGGTAAGATGCATATTGCGTGCATTTCCCTGGTCCTAGATATGCATTGTGTCAAAGAAGAAGATATCACCTTAAGTCTGGTTTGATCCACTTTTTTAATAGACATTTTGAACTTTATTTTACTTTTCTGTTTATTCCCATCTTTTCTTATTCTTCAAGTTTATTTCTAAATCCCTGCACATGGTTGAGACACACCAAAGAAATCTGGAGTTTTCCGAATCTCTTTTCCTGCTTTTACAAACTTCTTTCATCTTCATCTGTTAGGTCCTTGCTGCAGGACACCAGTGCTACTGTAACTTTAGGATGGAGGTGTTCAACAACCCAATTTAAATCAGGAAATTCTTAATCGCAGCCTCCGGTGGAGCTCCCTGTTCTCAGAGATATTTGTCCCTGCCTCACTGACAATACTGAATTGGCTGTTGACATAACTCTTCAACAAACAAGCAGGGAAGACTGGCTTTTATCTTGCTGGTGTGACATTTGGAAACACAACATACTAAATTTCTTTAGTCCATCTCCAGTTGGGATTTTACAGTGGCCTTGTGACGGCACAAGAAAGAGTTAACAGAACAAAAAAAACAACTCCTGTTTCAAGTAATTTCATAACTTTCTTTATGCTACAGAACTGTAGAGAAAACACAATATTTTGAGGGTTGCTCTTGTTTTCCATTAGGTTGTCTGCTTTTACAGGTGGTGAGTTGATATAAGATCTGAAAATCTCCACACATGAAACTGTGATGGCGAGATAGTTTGGAACTGAAACACTCAACCTACCTGTCAGGTTGTTTGTGGGTTTATAACATGGTTTGTTGCTAAACTAACAGTAATAGTCTGGTGTATGAACGTCTAATACTATGGAAGACAGAGATATGGTTGTCTCCCTGGGTAGCCAGTTCACCTTGTCCTGGAACAGTGTATAGGAATGCCCTTCCACAGCCCTTCAAAGAGGAGTCTAGTGTTCACAGTCTACCCAACATTCAAGTGCTGAATTCCACTTGTCACCTTCATAATAGAAGACATGTCCAACCAATTGTTTCCTACCACTTTCTTTGGTTATAAGATTTGCATGTCATCTTTAAAAGTGAATTGTTTGTGCACAACGGTTCTGCCAAAAAGCTGGACCAAGATGACTATTTGGAATCAGGGTCAATAAAGGTCATCTTTTTGCTATTAGATCTTCTTATGACAAACTGATTCCATCAGATTCCTGCCATGTTCGTAGCATTGCAGGATAATTCAGGTGTGAAGGGACCTCACAGAGCTTTTAACTCAGCTTATTATTCCAAGCATGGTCAGCTCTCAGGTCAGTCCAAGTTCCTCAAGACTTTATTCAGTCAGGTCCTGAACACCTCCAAGTACGGAGATTGTACAACTTCTCTGAGCAACTTGTTCCACTGCTCTATTGTCCTCATGGGACAAAGTTTATCCTTATGTCCTATTGGAATCTAATTTATTTCAATTTCATAGAAAATGAGATTTTCTGTTGAGTCTTGTCCCTGACAGGCTTCCCAAGCTCTTTTTCTTCAGGGGAAAGAAGATAATGTCCTTCAAAGACCTAACAAAAATTGAGTCTGTTGCCCATTTTTACCTACTGATCTTTTATATCTGGTATTAGAATATAGAACCTGTGCATGTTTCTAACATCACTGAAGCTGACCACATCACAAAGCAGCCACTTGAGGATGTCCACAGATAACCAAGGGAATTTTGGTAGAAGACAAACTGATTTGTATTACTAGAAAACACAACACGGGCAGGCTGATCTAATAAGACTTGCAATACCATAAGAAATCTTAAGGCATAAGTAGAATTTTTCCCAGTGTCAAATTAGAAAGTTAATTTTTTTCAGGGGGAGGGGGTTGATCAGGTGTGACTCCTTTATCAGACTGCCCTAAAAAATTTTTTTATAGTGTGTCTGTTTATTCTTCTTATTTTCCCTTATTGATGCTAAATCTTTCTATACCAAGAAACACTAAGAAGTCAAAGGCCACTCAAGACTTGCTACACTCTTTCCGAGACAGAGTCCTCAGACAGCCAGAACTGCTTTTCATGCAATTTATTGGCAGCGAAAAGGAATGGAAGAGAGGTGAAGAGATGGCCCATAAAAAGGTTGTTCTAGGTTGATGTCTGATCTGGAATTTCACATCTGGAAAGGTGGAAAGTCAAAAGGCTCAGTTTTGCCCTTTAGGTGTGGAAAAGTGAGTATGTTTTATAAATAACATGTCCTTTCACTTGAGCAAAAAATAATAGCATGCTGTACATGACATTCCTTCTCTGAATAGGTGAGAGTGAGATCTGGGCAGTAACATCTGAACTGAAGAGGGAGGTGATCACTTTTTACCTATCACAAAAATTGCAACTAGAGAGGAACAAATCAATCTGGACAAAGACAAATCAGTCTTTTTCCAAAAATGTAAGCATGTCTGTTCTGGTGAAGCAAAGATGGATAAAAAAAGAAATTCTGTTTATTTCTCATTTCTTACTATTTTATTTGTAGGATCTTAAAGTTTTTGGTTTATCTTCATTCAGATAAAAAATATGCTTTTTTATTTAACCAGGTTAGAATATGCAGTGATGGGAGATGAGTAAAATTGCGTTGTCATTGCAGAGTTTTTCACAAGACAAGAATTCTAAACTAATAAAAAAGTTGTTTTATTCTAGCTATTCTACTCGGCTTCATTTTTATCATTTTGAAGAGAAGACTATCGAAAACCTAAGAACCAAGAGATTTTAATTATTACAAGTCACTGTAAACACTCCTTGCACTTTCCAGTAAATTCTCCAAAGAGCCAATGACAGACTTCTACTCTTTATTTTAATTAAATATGTGTGTGTGTGTGTGTGTAGAAGAAAATAAACCCTTAACATACTATTTGTGGGTTGTTTTGCTGTATAAAGCCAAAAAAGGGTAAATACAATTTTAAAAAGGACCATGACTGAAGAAAATAAATTTCTAGAGTGAAGTCCTCTGGAAAGTAATAATGATGACACCAGTCAAATTCTATGTAAATGATTCCTAACCTCCAGGGTATAAATACAGTCCACATCAGTAGTTTATTGAATATGACTACAAAATACATGTTCTTTTCCATTTTTTGTTTCTTACCAGATATAGAAATCTGACCTGACCTTTTTATGCTTATGAAAAGAGGTTTTGTTTTGTGTAGATTGTTTTTCTATATCAAGAAAATACATCCTGTTCTTCAGGGATTTCTGGTCCCTCTATCTAGGTCAGAAAAGTCCCATTGGTGGCCATGAGATGGAGTCTGGCACACCAGGCAGTTCTGCCCAGCCCACTGTCTTTTTCTGCTGATCCAGTCTGGGACTGGGACTAACAGGGAGCAAAATGTTGAAATTCTCACCCACCAGGACCCCCAAGCCTCTACCATCTCTCTCTACCACCTGGCAGTTAAAGTTCCAATAGCCATGAATGAAACCTGGTGTCTAATCTCCCAGCCTTTGCAAGGTGAGAACCTTGTGGCAAACCCATTAGATTCTGAAGGTCTCCCTTAGTGGCATATTTGCAACACAAGCCATCTTTAATGACATGATACAATTAGAAAAACATCTCACATTTTCTTCAGTGTTTATCATTATTCTGAACTTTTTTTTCCAGTCTAGAGAGCAACATAAGTAGATTTCCCAGTGGTATTATTGATGTGACTATCATGTGAATTCACGGATTGCATCTGCGATGACAACAATTAGCAATATTACTTATGGGTTATTTTTAGCTGTACATACTGTGCAGATATTTGAAATGCCCAATAAAAGGAGACTTTCTGCATCATTTCATAGCTCATTTGGGAGAAAGGAAGGTACATCTTGTCTGCTCTAGTTGTGTCAGACAAATTGAGCTCTGCTCTTACGGATGATCACTCCTGGGAGAATGTGAGTGTTGATTTCTCATTGCACATGGCGGGCTGGCTACCCACATGGATGTTTCAGCATCCATGGTGGTGCAGAACTAGAGAAATGACTCACTTGTGATTTTTGTGGCCTTCTTCCAGCAGAGATTTACAGTATCTGATGCTGAGGCATATTTTAACTTTTCCTAATGGACTTAAAAAGCCCAAGATTGAGTCATTACATGTTCTTCTGCATACATCAGCTTCAGATATGTCTTAGCCATCTTGAAAATTCAAAGTTTTGTTGTTTTTTTAGAGTCTACAATGCAAAAAAAATTACTGTGATTTATTTATGGCTCCTGGCTCAATCCACATGGGTAAGTGTCTGCATACTGTTGAAGAGTATCAGTGTCTGTTCCATAGGGTGAAAAAAAACATGTGTGCATCTTGCATCTCAGAAGTAAAGAAGAATGGAAAAATTTCCTTACAGTTGGGATTTTGAAAGGTTTTATTTTGAGATCCATATAAAGAAACTTTCTAAAATCCTACCAGCAGCATATTTGTCACCTTTTAATTTTTTTACATGCAATATACTGATGTAGGTGAGCAAAGAAATACTCAAGTTTTCTTCTTGATTCTGTCTATTGAAAAGAGGACTTATTAAGGCAACAATATGAGGTTTAACAATCTGAGGCTAAGATCCAAGCTCTTAAACCAAGTGTGCCCCCTTTTCTGGAGCATGGGACATCTATATGACACCTGACAGGAAGATGTTCGTTAGGTTAACCTCCCTCTCCAGGAGTACAGAAGAGATTCCTGAGGACACCAGGACATCTTCTGGCATGGCCTGCACAGCAAGGTTATAGAGGTGCCTCGCGGGATGTGTGCTGCAGACCCAGGGAAAGCATTGCTGTCTGATAGACAAACAGATTTCAGCTCAGAAAGTTACTTCAACATGACTTCCTTTGGTCTCCAAACTTCACTGCTCAGAAACCTCTGATTTGATGGAAAGGGGCAGAAGGAAAATGGGATCGGACTGCTCCTTTTCTATACTTATTGTCCTGCAGGTCTAGTGCAGGCAGAGCACAAGGTGAGGAGGGACCATGGTGCTGAGCTGCACAAGGGTTGTCCTGCCAAGCAGGGGTCTTGTGGAGGTTTTACTCAGCAGCTTTATGGCACACAACAGCTCAGGTATCCTAGCTGCATCTTCTGGAGCTGGGGAGATGACATGGCACTGTGGTGCAAATTGGTCAAGTGTGGACTGACCATCAGGGAATTAAATGGGAGCCAGAAGAGTGAGCCTTGTTCTGCCAAAAAAAGTTAGCTCCAAGACCTCTCTTCCAGTGGACTAAGCATGCTCAGCAGCCCAAGCACTGTGGGCTCAGATCATGGGCCTCATCTACTGTGCACCTAGGCCTTAAAATTGGGGTGCGGGCTGAAGGAGGGCTAAGAAAACGTCAAAGGAAATCACTGTGAACTTCTGACCAGGGATTAGGCTAAACTTTCCTGACACTTTAAGATCACAGCTCTATGCTACACGTGTGGCAGGACCCAGAGTGGTTGTGGTCTCTTCCACTGAGCCACCTTGGGTGGCACTGAATTCCTCCACACAAGACCCTCTGTGCTGAACCGCAGTCAGCTACTGGCACCATGTGGAAATCGAAGCCAGTCTGATATCTCTACTACAAAACTCATCACAGGAATCCAAATTCTGGTGTTGTTGCTCGGATCCTGCTCACACAGGGGTGGCCACCATCACCCCTCCTTCACCGTGAGCAGAGGAGGAGTGGGCTCTGCAGCCAAGCCTGCTCAGCGTGGGCTTGCATTTTTCCAGCACAGCTGTATCATGTTGCCTGGTGCTTCTCACTGCTTGAGGACAGTGCCACTGGCAGGTCTAAGCACTCCTATCTGCTTCATCAGAAAAACATCGTTCAGGGCCAGCTTTGGTCCCAAACTCACGGTTCCTCCATCTGCACTAGGTTGCATGGCGGAAGCAGGGAGTATATTGGGGCAGGAACCCATGCCCTGCAGTCAGCTCTACTGCAGAAGTAACACTGTGAGATACAGCATAACCATGTCTTCAGGGGTGACAAACATGGAATCCGAATTAGCTTTAAACGGATTAGTTACACCCCATCAAACTCATGCTATTATTCAGAATTAAAGTGACCTGATTTCAGCACAGTTTAATTCCACTCATCATGAAGTTAAGTTAAATCTGAAGATGAATGCTTTATGCTGCTGGTAAATCCTCTTTGCACCTCTGGTTAATTTGGATTAACTTTCTTGAGGGACCCTCCGTGCTCAAGCCCTGCTGGTGGCCAACTCAGTTTTATCACCTGCCACTGCCTCTCTGCTAACAGCCGTAGGAGAAAAGCATGTGCAGAGGTTGAGTGCTCCTCATCGCAGGCTGAAGGAGCAGGAGTGGGTCAACCACTGGAGACTACTCTGGATGAAAGTCAACACTCAAAACACTTCTTCCCAGAAGTTTATCACCAGCTGTTCCCTTAGGTAGGCACTGCTCTCGGTGCTGGGGCAGAAACACAGGAGGAGATGTTGCCTCCCAGGGACAGAAGATCCTGTCATTGCCACTGCTGTGGATAAATAAGGTGGCCCACGCTCAAGTGGAGCAAAGCTGCCCTGGCAGCATCTGATTTTCTCATCTGAGGGAGGAAGGGAAGGAAGTACACCCATGGACCCTCCCCTTTAGCCTTTTCAAAGTGGACAGCTTTAAGGTGCTCTCTGTGCTGGGTTGCCACATTTGCAGAGCTCCTTCTTCAGGCTGCTACTTCACAAATCCTTCCATGAAAGAGTCAGTATTTCCTTCAGATGGTAAGTCTAATGGTCAAGATGAAAATGCCAAGTGCTCAGCAGCTGGGTGGTCACGGCTAGCCCAGGAATAACACTACAGCAATCTGCCACTGGCATTTGGCTTTTCTGCCCATCTGTTGTGCTCCCCAAAACATCCAACAAGGATCTGGTTCTGCTTGAATCCGAACATTATTCAATTCATGAATATTTGCCTAAGATATCTGATTGTTAAGGCCAAATGAAGCTTTCACTTCCTCTACAAATATTTTTGCAATGACCTATAACTACCGGCCAACATGCCTGCCAGCACTCCATTATATGACATCCCATTTTACAATTAACTATTATCATTTGATAACCTCCTGAGGTTAAGAATACAGATGTAAGATCTCAAAGATTCCTAATGGGAATACTTCATATCAGAACTATGTTTCCCTTGAGGATGACATCACCACAGGGACACATATTTCAAATATTTTGGCCATCATATTTTGAAAGCTTCTTTAGAAATACAAAAATGCTTTCTGAGCCCTGAAAGAACTTTTCTATTGGTCTCGAGTAAACATACTACCATTTAACTCTTTGGAAAGCCTTGTGCAATAACAACAAAAAGTGTCATGGGAAACAAAGCAAAGAACTGCAACGTAACCAAAGAAAGAAACACATTTGGTATGTAGAGTTGATGCCACCTGAAAATAGGTATTTGGTAAATGCTCTGTTAGCATTTTTGTGATGAAGTGGTTCAAGTGTAGCCTGCAACACAACTTCAGATCGGGACCCTGACTGACTGGAGAGATGGACTAGGTTCAAATCTAGCGATTCTGTGAGACGGTCTCTGTGCACAGTATGCCATTAGCTGAACTAAAACCTGAAGCCCTCCCACCTGTTAAGCTCTGTGAAAAGCTGGAAGTAGTTTAAGTCTCACTTTTAAGTATAGACAGGAATTTCTGCAGTGATTGGGTATTGAAGGAAAATGAAAGGCTATTAACTTTAGTAGAAAAAGTTTATACATATGTATGTGTATGTAAATATGCACATAGACAAATATACACTTATATCCATGTGTGTATATATATATATATATATATGACCAAGATGTGCAACTATATGAATAATTTTTAGTGTCCTTTTTTTCTTTTAATGTCTCCTTCACTTCCATTTCTGCCCTTCTTTATGTGTCTCATCTCACAGCTTATGAAAAAAAATGAAATGAGCAGCATTTACTATATTTTGAAGTGTTGAAGGCTCCTTTCACAACGTAAACATAAATGCAGAGTCACTTCAGTGGAATTAAAATGCTTTCATACTGAGGAAGCAGTATAATGCATGGAGACAATGAAGCCTAAAGAATCACTTTTCTTCTATGAGGGAATGAATATGGTTTAGATAATGCAGTGGGAGAGAAAAAGAAAAATTCAGATACCTGTCTCTCCTTTTTGGAAGAAGATACAGGACTCAACTGAGGTTGGAAATTCTTATAGTGACTGCTGCAAAGGGCCAATGATGTTCCACCAACAGGGTCATGACCAATGGAGACTTCACTGCAAGATGGCATTTATTAAATGCACTTCAATTGCCTTATAGCTATTGAACAGGTCAATAACTGCCTCAAGATGTTTTCTTACTACTTCCTATTACCATGCTAGATTAATTAGCAATGAAAATGCACAAAACATTAGCTCATTCAGAAGGTAGCCATGAACTAATTGGTACTATCTTTATAAACACCAATTTATTTCATTAATTTGTTAATATGATATGCAACATCATACAGATGAGGTTTTAAATATATCCTAATGACAATATTACAACTAAAAATGAATACTTGGTTAAATAAAATAGGACTAGTTTAAGTGTCCAATCTCATTAACGTTTTTCTAGGCAGCATTCTAGAGTTGCTTTCATCCCAAAGACTTCATAGTATTCCCAATACTTTGATAGACAATCCTTAAAGATTTGTTAAGCAAAAATGATGATACTAGCAAGTCATTAAGCAGCTACTTTTAACAGAAATCTTAGGATAAAATTAACACTGTGTGTCTTTGTGCCACAGTTTGAAAGCACATTGTATGTTTGAAAAATTCGGTGCTTTGTCTGAAAACAAATTAACTTCTTCTTTAAGTAAGCTGTATTAATATTTATGTATTTTTACATGTTTGTTTTACTATGGGACATTAATTTAATTAATTTAATTAATTTTTAAAATAGTGGTACTTTAAGGTAAACTGCAGTTCACTTCTACCTGTTCAGGCAACCAGCATCTAGGGTGTTTTGATAATACAGAAAGCAAATGGCTGCTCTTGGCAAGAGCACCCATTCGTCTCTCCCCAAGAGCCACAGGCTCTGCACAACTGGAAGACAGACTAAAAAAGTAAACTGCATCACATTCACATGAAATCTTCTTTTGAAAAAGACAGTCAAAAAGTGCTAGACTAGCAATGTAGTATCTATTTACTGGCTTATTCGGGTATCTGGACATAGGCTTCAGTTTAGTCTTTTTAGAATGGGTACAAAACACCAGACATAATTTCTGGACTGAAAAGTTGAGATAGAGAAAAATACATATCTATAGTATGGAATGTATGTTTTATATTGCAGTAAAATTGTGTCCCTGGCTGGCTTTCTCATCCTGCAAAGTAATGATCTCTTGTCTAAGGGTGACAACTTCGATTTCAGTGAAACATCTCCTAAAATAAATTGAGCATATAGAGTGGGACAAACATTCTCTCTGTTTTTATTTCTCTCCCGCACCAGTCTTATTACAACACCTACCAATCACTTGAATTTTCCACTACTACAGCCTTATTGCAGAATGGGAAAAGGTAAAGTAGAAGACAACCAAACCCTGTCAGGTACCATGGTTCTTGCCTACTGTACCTGTTTACCATGCTAAAACTGATAACACCACCATTGTTAGGATTTCATCAGATCTGTTACTTAGAAAATACCATTTCTACCCATCCACTAACAAATAAGCAAGGTCACACAGAAATACTGTATGATAAAATCTCCCTGAGGTACAGAGACAGGGTTTGCATTTCTACCACAAATCAATCTTTTAATATGAACACCAGCGTTGGAATAGAAAAAGAGATTCCAGGGAATTGTGCGTTAAGTTGATAGACACATGAAAGTGCATGAAATATGTATTTGCTGGTCTGACAGCCCACGAGAAATTGTCACCCCAAGAAGAAATGAAGAAATATTTGGAAAGCACAGTGAAGCTCAGAGTGATACCGAATTAAACATATTTCATTTTCAGTTTTTGACATCACTAGACAATAGACTTCACAAATCAGTAACACAAATTGACTCTAACATGACCTAAAATTACAGAAAGACAGGAGAAGGAATGAAAAAACTTTCAAATTTAGTTAAGAAGTACAGATGTCTTTGTTTTTTCATTGGCAACTTCAACACTATTGCCTTTGGACATTTTATTTTTAAGAAACATCTGTCCAATTTGGATCTGTCATACTGCAACTGTGATTAGTTAGAGATGTTACAAAAAAGTGAAATTACTTATGCAAGTCAAGTCTACAGAGCTAGTTTATCATGAATGCAAAGTAATAAACTTCCTGAGAACAACTATTTGAATTCCTCTGTTGTCTTCTACCCATGGAACCCAAACCACCTGAAAAGCATTATTTAATTACGTAATGCACAACCTGGAGACAGGATGTATAACAAAAATTCAGTAAGTCTCCTCTGAGATGGAAACAGCACATATTCAGAATGAGAAGAGCAATGTCACAACTTAGGAGGATGTGAACATAGCAGTCAGTGAAAAGTCAAGAGCACACAACTAGGGAGACTCTAATTGCTTATGTTTATGTGTTTAACTGTGGTAGCATCTTTAACATCAAAGCTTTTGTGGTCTTTGCTCCACGATGCTTACAATTGCAGATGGACAGTCCTTCCCCTCCCCACCCCCCAAATGTGACAGTGACAACGATTCTATTTTAAGTCTCATTTCTGAAACCTTTGAGATATTTTTTGTCCAGCTCTAAATTTTTTAGGCAAATAGTTTACTCGCCAAAAAATGCAGGATGACTGAAGCTCTTTGGGATTTTGGATTGGATTCAGCAAATTGTTTCAGCCAAACAATGTGGGGGAGGAAAGTGGAATTCTGAAAATGTGAAACATTTTGTTCTGACATTATCAAAATTACAAAATTCCTCCATTATTTTCTTTTTAGTCAAAGCATTAGAAAAAGTGGGCAGTACAATAAGAAAGGAAGAAAAGACAGTGACACACCACAAGAAAAACCTGGAGTGTGTCACACTTGGAAAGTTTTCAGTCTGACCATTCCCAGTTTGTGCAAGAAAGCCTCCAAACAAGAATGAGCTGTACCATAGAGGATAAGGATACGTGCACATTCCAGCCGAGAACATATTTCTCCTGTGAGTTAGAGCAAAGATGCACCAATTGAAAGCTGGGAAATGCCATTACTAAAGTCTATGGGTTTAATCTATTTGCTTGTCTTACATAACGTGTTTGATGAAAAGCAATTTAGACGGCTTCTCCTCTGCCTTGACTGAACTATTTTTGCATGGGTCAATTTCTGCCTTTTAGTGGTTTTAAGTATCGATCAGATAAAGCTGTCAGTGTTCCTGAACTGACCATGCATCTTAGCCAAATGCTTCTCTTTAGCAGAACACGGTTGCCTGGAGCTTGCAAGCACAGGACAAAGTTAAGGCTGCCTTAGCTTCTCAGAGGAGGACTGTCTCACAGCAGAAGAGACACCATCTGGTGACTGACAATTTAAACAACTGATTTCCCATTCATTAAAGGAATAGGATGCAGCTTCCCAGAACTCTGGAAAATCCCATGAACATGGTACACATTACTTAAAAAGTTGGCCCTATGGCAGATGTTGGAATAATATTAACTCGAATGGTCAACCAGCTCAAGATCAAGGAATCCGAGAAGAATAAAGCAACCTTTGTACATTCTCTTGTCCCGTGCTTCATTGCAAGATCATCATATGCAGCTGAAGGTCAAGACCAATGACTGCATCAGTTTCTGAACCCTAGAGGGAGAGTAAAAATGCAGACATAAAGAAGTCACAGAAGAGTTAAAAGATTTGTATCTATATCTTCATGATGGAAACGGTTCAAACCATGATTCTCATCTAAGAGAAGTTAGAAAAGACTAGATCCCGTGGCACTGCTGCATCCACTCAGAGCATGTCTGACAGCTAAAGCACTCTGATAGAACCAAACTGCTGTTCTAGCAGGCAGTGCTGCTCAGGCTGCAGATTTGGAACTGACCATTTAAACTCAAGCTCTAGTATCAACTTCTGCTTGATCATTTCTTCCACTGTTGGAAGCTGTCAGATATGGAAAATATTAGAGGACCTACAGAGATGCATAAGTCAAGTATGTGCAGGAGGCTCTGACCCATTTCTTTCTGTATGTGTGAGCCAGCTCTGAGGGGCACATTGACCAAACATCCACAGTGCAGACCGTCAAGCCCCAGCAACTCACATTGGGCTTCAGAGTGTCTGGAGTCTGACCCAAACCTGTTGTTGCTCATGAAGTCTGGAAAGACTGGGCAGCTCTCAACTAACTACAGCTTCTAGTGCTGGCAGAAATCCCAGGCTCAGCTGTGCTGGGGCTCTGTGGCTTCTCTTGCCCTTTAATAGCTCATTAAGCTCTCTTGCAAGGGAAGAACCCAGCATCCAAAGCTGCAGCTACTAAACTCCATTTACTGTCATCTGCATACAATTTGCTGTATGGAGAAAAGGCACCACATAATTGTGAAAGGAGAAAAGTGATATGGGAGAGCAAAAAACCAGTCTCCCACTGATCCAAACCTTGTTTCCATATTTTCATAGATTTGCTCACTTTTGCAGAGAGCAGAGAACAGGAACAGAGAAATTTTTCAGTATGCACATAGCAGAATCACACACCACACACCAGGCTGTTGATATGAATTTGGCTCAGGTTAGCAGTGACTACATATTGACTTGTGTCAGTAAGCAACTTGTTTCAGCTGTGTTTGTTCTGATGTGGATGTCTAATTAGAGTTTTTCTCAGGGCTCAGAAATTGTTCTCCACCATAGTGTGTGGAAAAGCAGCCTACTTCCCATAAGGAAAAAATTCAGCTATCAGGATAGCAGAACAGGTATTGAATTGATCAAGAGGAATGCTATGCTGCTAACCAGATAGAGCCAGAACATGTCATGAAATAGATTAACTTGTTCTTATCTTGCCTTTGGCAGTTTTAGGTGTAAATGACCTTCTGCCTATTGAGTACAACTGCCAATTTTCCTGCCTCCTTCTGCAGAAGTAACTCAACCACCATTTGTTTCAGTGTACTTTTCTTCCCCTGGTTTCCTTTTGTTAAAAAAAAATATATTAAAAAAAACCCAAACTGTAGGACAGTCCAACATGGGGTGTAAAGATATTCCTATCTATCTACTCTCTTGTTCCACTCAAGTCTTCCAGCTGCTCTGCCCGTGAGAACACTGATTCATCCAGGTTAGCAAACACTAGTCCTTAAAGTGTTTCAGTCCACCAGTTAAGTTTCATTCTTCGGATCCTAGTGTATTTTACTTTGGTCTTTCATGAAGATAATCATTAGAGCAAGGAGAAAAAAGAGAGAATTGTGCTTTCCACTTCCAGAACCCTGTTCTAACTCAATCACTAAGTCATAGCAGTAGTGTAATCACACCTAACCATGATCAGTTAGTTATCTTTCCTCTTTCTGTCTTCACATACCTTCGATTTTATAAAGTGATGAGGAAAAGGAAATTGAGATTACACTGCTTACAGATGTCCTGAGAACAGTGGGAATTGTTGATGGAATAAACTACCCCAGGAGATCACCTTTCCTTCATTTCAAAGCATGTGTTCCCTAATTTGGCTGATGCTGAGAGATGTTTTCTTCATGGGGCCTTCTGTCTCTTCCACTTTGGCAAGCAATGGAAGAAGATGATATAAGAGTAACCAATCCAAATTCAAGCACATATAACCTTGATTTTAATTATTGTTTGGAAGGAGAAGTTATTTCTATTGTATAAATAAATCACACCCTTTACAAAATCTTTTTTATGGTTCTCAGACAGTAATAGGCATTAAAAATGATATTTTTATCATGCACAACCTGTGGAAATTGCCCCTTTGTCATGAGAAAGGATAAAAGCTGTGTTATTTTCACTCCTGGAACATTTTCTTAACTAAACTATGATGTCTTAATTTCCTTTTCTTTTCAATGTGAGTTTAGTGCTGGTGAAAATTACCAGCTTAGCAGCTCAGGAAACTGAAGCATGTTATTCATCTGGAGAGCGAGAACAACACAGGTAATTGTAGAGTACCGCCAAAGCAAATCAAATTTGATGTGGATGGAAGAATTATTTCAGGCAAATAACTTGTTCCTTCCCCCAAGATACGTACAATTCTTAGTATCTCCAGGATTTTGTTAACAACATGCCAATAATGTTCCTAATGGTTCCTAAAAGCTTAAGATCTTTCCATCACAACTAAGTCAAAATGTGATAATAACTATTTCACTGACAATTTCAATAATAAAGCTTTTCAAGTAGATTAAAAAAAATAACACAACCCTATAAAAGGGTATTCTTAAGACTCTGCTCAACTTTCTTTTTCAGACATTAATTTCATGCTGTCACAGTTACGCTCTGTAAAACAAAGTTGACAGCATGTGATCATCTAGTATGGTTCATGCTTCTGATTACACTGTAAATGTATGTCCATGGGAGATAGACTGTCAGCAAAGTCACTGTGGAGGATCTGCGCTCAGGCTCACCAGCCTTGCTTCTGAATGAACAAAAAGAACATTTTCTGGTGATGAACTAATTTCTAGGTTTGGGTATCCCTCAAATCTGAACAACTCAAAAGATGGAGCACCCCCCCAGTGTGCTAACCTACAGGTTTGGTAGGTCAGTGAGACATATCCTATGGTGACTTTGTATACTGGAAAAGACCAACCTTGGTACATGCTAGCTATGATGTTCAGCGTTAGAAACTGGATACACCATATCTCAACTGAAGTGCAAACAGTCTTTAACTTCAAAATCCCCTTCAAATGCCATTTTTGGCCAACAGCTCTAACATTTACAGTAAAGCTTTAATATCGAAGGCCTTCTCATTTCAAAGTTATAAGTTATTATGACCTGGAGTATATGATAACAGCCATTAGGTTATTTAAATCAACATATCCAAGGTACCTCAAAGTTTAGTCATGGTTGGATAGATAACTGAGATATGTTCTTGATGACACATGCTAAATTTTTTAGCTTTAAATGTGCTCTTCAGTATATGCCTCTCATTTCTTCTGAAGTGGTACATAGCTGTCTTCAGGATATCAATAGCATATATGTTAATAATTAAATTTATGATAGTTCCATTCATGATAAAATTGTTGATAATTACATTGTTGATAATGAGATACATGTTAACATACATCCATTAGTATGGCACACAGAAATGCTTGATCTTCGACTAAGCTGTGAGCCCATGTGTAACCCATGCCCATCCCAGCTCAGATGGTGGGGAGAAATCACATATTGAACTCTCCTCCACAGCTCTGGATTGCCTGGGGTCAGCACAGGACCAGTGGCCTAAAAATACATCAGAAAGTTCCCCTGCTCCATATTTTTATCATCAACTTAGAGTACTTTTAGATTAATTTAGGTTAATATCTTGGACCAACTAATAATAATCACTCACCATTGGTCAGGAGTGACTGAGACAGGGGACAAAGAAAAGGAGAAGCCAAGTTTGAACTTATGCTCTCTTATTAGCTTCTCTCCTTGCTCCACTCCTCTCTCAGCCCTTTGGTGAGGAGTTAACTAACTTAAGACTTCCTTAAATTCCTTAAATGCAGCTTTGGATGGCCAGGTTCAGAGCTCATGTAAAAGCCAGGGGATTTATACTGTGGCTGGTGGATGTGAGCCTGAGTTCATCTCAGTGAACATAAATGAAAACTAAATCTGAGGGAAGCTAGGTCAGCGTAATGTGCTCCTGGGACAAGGGGAGGCGGAAGAAGGTGTAAAATACACCAACTCAGACTCCCTCCAGAATTAGAGAACTCAGATTCACATCTGAATTTGGCTCCCATTGCCTGACTCAGAAAAGCAAACTCTTTCCAAGTCTGGAGATACCGGTACATTCTGTGCAAAACCCTTACAGGAATAATGTTAAGCTTGTCTAGCCCACAAATTAACTGAGCCTGACATATCTTAGGTTTTACTCTGGAGGCACAAGCTGTGTTCAAAGAACCTCTGCACAGCAGAAATGAGGAAAACAGAATGTGCTGCTCTGCAACCTGCCACCATATGACAGGAATGGTGCATGGGGAGCACCCATGCGTGGTGCCACAAGTATTTATGCTGTGGCAGCACGGGCTTGCTGCTTTTCAAGATGAAAGAAAGAGAAAGATAATTAGATAGTCTGCTGCAGGGCAATTATGTTGCAGATAAGCCTCCAGGATCCTTGCAGTGAGATGTACTGTGAGAAGTACATGGCAAAGCATGGGTTGTTTGGCTTTTAGACATTTCATAGCTATGTAAACTGCAAGAAAACATCTATAGGTCAGGATCTGTCCAGTGGAAAGACAAAGTGAAAGTACTAGTGCTGGCAGCTGATATTTTAAACATAATTAATCTCTATATTTAATTTATATATGTTTTAAACCCAGGATCAGGTTTAAGAGAAGATGTTTTGGAGCGAAGCCTGCTGACATCACAGTGACTTAGACTGGGGACAAGCAGAGTGTCACACACACTAGGCTTGGCTGAAAGAAACCTGCCACATCTCTCTAAAGCTGCACTGGAAAGGAGTGGAGACCTTCACAGACTGCCACCTCATTCTCTTCTAGAAACTTCTGCAGAAAATAGAAGTGTAAATTGTGTGTTGTGTAATTCACATGCAAATAGAGAGTGGTGACTATCACCCACTCTTTGGGGGAATCACAAGCCACTCTTTGGTCAAAAGGGTGGTGTTGTAGTTGATCAGGACTAACTTGCAGGTATCTTCACATCTGAGAAAATCTGGGAGAACACTAATCTCTCTTCTACTACCAAAATTTGGATTAAGGATGGAAAAGATATGAAAGTAAAAGAAGATAAAATTGAGGTTGTGCAAATTTAAAAAAAAAAAAAAGACAAGACCTTTTGGGTATGCTAATTTAAACCCCCAGACCAAGGAAATGTAAGATTCACTTCATTGTAATGCCCTTCTATCTCCAGTTCTGAATGGAGGGTCAATGCCTGTAGTGCCATACCTTTCTCTGATCATCCTCTTCGTCTTTCTCACACAATGGCAAATATGTTTTGTTAGAATGTAAAAGAAGTTTTTTTTTATTTCCCAACCAATTTCTGGGTGTTTACTATAGCAGTAAACATTTTTATTTTGGGGGTTTTGGGTGAGATTTTTTTTAAATCTAGAACTGCCAGCACATGAAATATTTCAAACAAATTCTGTCTTACTTCCAGTCACAACCATCAGATTTTTCTTCTATCTGGATCACCAGATAATAAATTAATTATATTAGAAAAGCAGTGCCTCAGAAATTGGACATGTGAACTACAATGCTGCTCTCCCTCATGTATTAGCACCACCTAAGGAAGACCTGAGTTCCTGTAAGTGTCAGTCAGGTTCCCAGTGCTGCTTTGAACTCCATTGTCTGCTTTGTAAGTAGGAACTTCCAGGATCTCCCCTTATGGAGAACTTATAGAAGCTTTCCTGTATCTGAAGGGGCCTACAAGAAACCTGGGGAGGGACTTTTACAAGGGCATGTAGTGACAGGACAAGGGGGAATGGTTTTAAGTTGGAAGGGGGTAAATTCAGATTGGATGTTAGGAAGAAATTCATCACTCTGAGGGAGATGAGGCCCTGGCACAGGTTGCCCAGGGAAGTGGTGACTACCCCTTCTTTGGAGGTGTTCAAGGCGAGGTTGGACAGAGCTTTGGGCAACCTGGTCTAATGAGACATGTCCTGCCCATGGCAGGGGATTGGAACTAGAGGATCTTTAAGGTCCCTTCCATCCCGAACCATTCTATGATTCTACAGTGCTATGAAAGTTGCATATGATACAGCAGAACAATGGATTGCTGGCAGCCATTGGGGTGGGGTGTGGGTGCAGGGGCACAAGGGTGGCAGGAGACAGGAGATCTCTGCTGATGGTGCCAAAGAAGGGCAGGGAGAAAAGCAGCGCGGAAACTGTGTTTTGACCCAGTGAGGGAAGGCAAGGTGGGAGCGCAGCGAGGAGGCGAGCAGCGTCAGCAGCTTGTGGCTGCATGAAGTGTCTGTGAGAGAGAGCAGCAGCCCCAGCACAGCTGTGTCCCAGAGACTGAATCCGTAATGACTCGGCACAGCGCATGCCAGAAAGCTTGCCTACCCCCGCAACCATAGAAGTTGTGAGTGGATGTTTTGGGCCAAATTAATCCCTAGTGGAAGCTCAGGAAAAGCCAGGGGAGCTAGAGGCACAAAAATAAAAATGCGGCATCATAGTTTGGAAGCAAATTTTTGCACATCAAGAAGAGATAAGCAACCAAAATAATGTCGAAGCAGAAGAGGACTTCTCTTTCTAAGAACTTCTGACTTCAGCGTTACTCATCCTTGTTTCCTGCTGTCCCATCCTTTCACTCAAGTGGCTGGTGAGAATCCAAAGCCTATTAATTATCCCTCACTAAAGAAACCAAATTAATACCTCTCTGAGAAAGGCCTACACGATTTGGTCAGCTTCATGCATGTGGGCCAAGAGATTATCACTAGATCATGCGAGCAAAGGATCAGCCTGCAGCAAGCCCACACTTTGTTCAGAGGAAACTTTTCCAGACGTAGAAATTACACCTGAAAACTCTGCACTGTAACGTGATAGAGTGGGTAACATCTGCCAGGTTTTGAGAGATGTTAAATACACAAACATATGTTTGGGCATCCTCATGCAGACTTTTGTAGCTCGTAAAGAAGATACCTAAGGAGGTATGCTTTCAAGAGCTGAGGTTGGTATTTTTCGTTGGGGTGATTAACATTAGTTGGAAAGTGAGCAGTAATGGTGGTGAAAACTGGGAAAAATAAACTTCAATAAAAGTCTCTGCAAAAAGCAGACTTTCCCAGAAAATGTTTAGACCAAAGCCAATTTTCCTTCGAGAAAAAGCACTAAAAGAACGCCATCATCCCAAGCGCTGACTAACTCGGTTTGTGCTTCTGCCAGGCACTTTGAGTTGCAAATATGCAGGTTTCCAACTAGAACCAGACTGCAGGTGCAGGTCTGATGGCAATTCAGCAAGGGTAATATGCAAAGCAACTATCACCATTGTCCCTGCACTTTGGAAATGTTATACACAACTTGGTTTAATCTATGTCATGCCTGAGTGCATAGAGTTAAATCAAAGCAGGCTGCTAGGGTAAATAAAGAGGAAATGAAACAGTGTCAAAGATAAGTTCAGGCTGAAAATACCAAGTAGTCTTTGAGGAAACAATAGGGATGCTATTAATTGTAAAGTACCCTGTGGGTTCCAAGCGGGTAGGCAGTATTCACATTTCCAAGCCCGGGGCCAAAATCAAAGAGGACACTAAATCATCAAAGCAACTAGGGTCTAGAAAAGCAGAAAAGCTGAACATGTTGCTGAGGGCTATAGAGAGAGTGTCAGCAAATGCTGTCAGCTACACAAGACACCCAGACATAGACCCAGACCACACCGCAGATCCGCAGTGGAGCCCAGCGATGGAGGTGAGAAGGCTGAAGAGGAGTTCATGATTGCTGGGGAAGATTAAATTCCTGCCTCACATTACCACAGGTCAGGAAGAGCTGATGGTACTGATAGCTGCTCAGTATTAGACTTAATATCTGTGATTTACTAGGTAAAACCCAATATGGAGTTCAATGAGAAATCTTTGGTCTCCATGAAGAATGTATTTACCCAACCAGGTTGAAATTGCTCCAAATACCATTCGGAAAAAGATCGTGTCTCCTCATGAATAACATGCACAGGAAACAGAAGTGTGACATATGGAAAGGAACGAGGCACAAGGCACGTCATCGTCCCATCTCAGAGCATAATCGAGCCCCTCACACCAGGCGTTGCCATCCAAGCCCTATTACCATCAGGTCACTCCCAGATGCTGTTCCCAGTCCCAGAGCTTGCACAGTATATTCCACCTAAAAACCTCTGCAGTGGCTTTCTGTCCTGGGGGTCCATGTGAAGTACTCTGGGAACCTGGTCTTGGGACAGGACTCGTGTTCTGCAAAGCATGTGTGCAGCTCTGAGTCTGCAGTCCAGGAGCATCCCAATGCTTGGCACAAGGTAGCTCTGACCCTAAGCTGGAGACTGGTGTAGTGGTCTTGGGAAGAGTCTCACTCTCCCTACCTCTCAGAGAGCACTGACATCTGACTCTACAACATTTTTAGTCATTGCAAAAATGAAGCTGAGGGCAAAGAGGGCTTCAGGCTCTTGGTTTAAGTAGGGTCTCAGGTGTTAGTACGTGATGGGCTTGGTATGTGCCGCTTCATGGACTACAGTTCCTTCTGCCACTTGGATCTAAGTGCAGAATGGCATAATTTGGAGCTATACCAAATTATATAGATATGATAGCTACTATTAACTCCTAAATGATTCCTGTTGGAAGTACCCAGTTTAAAATAGCAAGTACAACTCAGTCATGTGCAGTTGTACATTCTTACTTGGTGATCGCCAACCAATACATATAAATATCTGTATAGAGCCATTTAGACAAGAAGAGGTACAGAAGAGAAACAAAATGAAACAAGTTAATGTTTAAATCAGTGCCCATTCACATTCTAGTCAGCCTTGCATAAAGTATTCAAGGTTACTTTTTAAAAAACTATAGCAAATGTTTTAGATCAAACCTTTTACTTGAAAAAAATTCTGTTTTAACATGAATTGTTTTGGTTGCATTTTAATTTTGAAAACATAAAATAAAATAAAATAAAATAAAATAAAATAAAATAAAATAAAATAAAATAAAGCCNNNAAATAAAATAAAATAAAATAAAATAAAATAAAGCATAACAGCAAAATGTTGCGCTTGGAGGGATTAACAGGACCCTTGAGATTTTTAGCTAAAACTACTTATCCAATCTAAATGCAATATGTTATGTTTTGGTGAAACATTCATTGGCCTAAAAATATGCCAAATTCTTGGTCTTGCTAAGACACCAAGGGATTAAATACTTAGCAAATCAAGGAAAACTTCTAGGACATAATGGCATTAAATAAGGCAAACCTGTGCTGTGGTTCACAATGCCTGCTGGGACCCACCCTGCAGAGCAAGGAGCCAGGAGCACCCAGTCCTCCCTGAGGTCACCACACACCCAAAGTCCCGGGTAGTGTCCCAGTTAGTGGTGGCCACCCCATCCGGCATCCCTCCATGGGTCAGACAAGGCACTGCCACGGCAGGCACCTGTAGAAACACTTTCCCAACCTTCTCCCTGCACTCACTCCAATACTGCCAACCCAGCACCACTCGCAGCCAGGGAACCACATTCTGTCCAGCACCTACTCTGCGATGTCTGGGAGACTGATCAGTCCCAGCATTGCTAGCCTGCAGCTCATCTGCAAAAGCTGACTCCTCTAACCATGTAAGGTCTCTGTAACAGTCTCTTTGATCCCATTTCCTCATTCTCCCTCCCAAAAAGCACCATTTTGCAGCCCAGCCTGTTTCACATCATTGCACAGGCATCGGTGCAGACCCAGCCAAATCACAGGTATATGGTGCAAGCAAGAATGGACAGAAGAGACCTCTTTTTGCATGGAAAATATGCCCTCTGTGCCATCAGCTTCTGCCTCAGGATGCCTGTGCATGCTGTAGGTTTCTCCACTATGTTCTGGAGCACTGCAGACCGATGTAGTGAAGAGCTGAATGTTCACTCAGCAGGGCTGGCCAGCCCTCTGTGAGTGTGCAGCATGAGCACGTGTGGGACATTTGGGATGCCCCAGATTGCCACTTCTATTTCTCCTTCTCCCATCACCTACCTACCTCTTGCTCTTGCCCCCTCCTTCTTGCTGTAAGCCAACAAGATAATGCCCAGTCTCACCTCTGATGTAATATTTTCAGATTATGTTTCTTTAAGTATCTTAAATCATTCCAGGACCAGTCCCAATTTCCTTGTCACTGTTTTGAGGGACAGCAAATTTACTAGCATGGACTCAGGTCATATCCATTCCAGTTGGCCTCAATACTGGAGAACATGCCATGGCATGTTTACTTTTCCATTATAGATGTGGCCATGAGGACCAGGAAATATCATGCAGAATTAAATAAATACATAAAAGAGAATATTTTCCAATATCTACAAGGAAATTTTGGAGGAGATGACTGATGCCAAATATTTTTTTACACTTGATGTGTCAGCAGGGTTCTGGCAGGTGCCCTTAGCAAAAAACAAGCACATATTTGTGCACATTCAACACCCTCTTTGGGAGATGCTGTTTCCTCAAACTGCCATATGGGTTGTATTCCGTATCCAAGGTGTTTTACAGTAAAATAAAACAATTTTTTATCATATACAGTGTGCTTAAGCCTGAACAGATGAGGAAAACCAGTAAAATAGCATGACAAAAGGCTCCAAGCAACTTTGGAAATAACTAGATCAGCTACAAAGAAGTTAAACAAACAGTAACACTAATCTAAATGCTGTACAATGAAAATAACACACCTGGAGGAGAAGTTTCCACAGCACAGCACACAGACAGATTTCAGTATATGTGGGTTGTCACTAACATGCCTGCCCTGACTAGCAGAGGATAGACAGGTTTCTCGTAATGAGTAACCCTGTAAAGAAATGTATGGCTTAAAATTTATCAAGCAGCCTGGGAAACTGGTTTTGTTAAAGGGGGCTCAGTTCTGAGCCATCGCCTTTCCAAACACCCAGCAGACTTACCAGTGGCTCTAAACATGGTGCCAGCACAGTGTCTTCAAAAGTGGGTCCAAACTGGAGAGCAGGCAGTGACAAACATTGAAAGCTGCCCAGATGTCCAAGGGCCATAGTTCTTCCTCCCAAGGGTGTCAGATAGTTTCTTGAGGAACTGCAGTGCTGGGATTCAAAGCCAAGCAAGAATATACTGTTGTTACACAATCACTCCCCGCCAAGCCCTTCCCCAGGAACATAAAAAGCTCAGGGTCCTTCAGCTCGAAGCACTGTTTTGCAGTTGAACATAAAGCCTGGGAATAGTTTGGGGAAATTACTTGAAGTTGTGTCAGGGGAGGCTTAGGTTGGACATTGTACTAGAAAAGTATATGTTGTACTTGGTTACATAGTCTAGTGTTGAACCTAGTGGGGCTGGATAGATGGTTGGACTCAATGACCTTGAAGGTCTTTTCCAACCAAAACCATTGTATGATTCCATGATTCTCTGAAATATGAAGGTCCTTAGTCTGCAACATCTTATGCATAATCCAGCTGGATTAGTCAATGCCTTGTCTGTTTTCAGAGTGGCCTTGATGGCCCAAAACTGCTCGGTGAGAGAAGTGCAGCAGAAGGTAGTTCTGTTTACTGGTACACAAGACTGAAAGGGCATGTCCAGGGGGTTGCTGTTGGTATCAGCATAATCTTTCTTCTCTGGCAGATAGCATTGATCACAGACAGCAGGTGTATGCTCAGATACCTGCAATTCAGGAGCATGTGAGACCTGAGAAAGAACTTTGATTGAGGTACAGGCAGTAGAGTCAGCACTCTCATCTGGGGAAATCTTGTATGCATAATAGCAAAACTGAATTCAGACAGCTGTGTCCCGTGAGCCAGCACAGTGCTCTCCATCCAACAGCACAGTCACCAAAGATTAACTTCACTGTGACACTTGGTAGGCTTCCAGACATTTTACATTATCTACATTTTGCTCATTGTTATTTTTGTAGTAGCTGGAGAAAGAATGTTTACCTTTATCTACCTTTAATAATGTCTTGCAGAAGTCAATTTGACCCAGTTCTCATCTTGGGCAGGAGCTTATGTCACCCCATGCTAACAGCACTGATCTCTTCATGAAGGGAGTGACCCCATAGACTTCTCAGCCTAAAATGATTTCCATCCAAGACACTCTGCATAGCCATGGCTATCCACACCCAGACATGCCTCAGACACCAAATGGCCCATGGCTCCTCTTAATAAGCCAAACAATGCAAGAGTCACTTTCAGAGCACAGTGAGGTAACAAGTGTAGTGGTTCTCACAGCAGAAGCAAAAGTGAGGTTCATTTCAATAGAGAAAAGGCCAAACCAAGGGGTTGATGGATCAAACTAGGAGACAATCAGAACACAATCACCTGCTGTTTATATCAAGGCAGATAACATAGAGGGAGAAAAAATAAATTAGTGACCTGACTATTACAGAATCACAGAATCACAGAATATTAAGAGCTGGAAGAGACCTCGAGAGATCACCTAAGTCCACCTCCCCCGCCCGAGCAGGATCATCTAGAGTAGATCACATAGGAATGTGTTCAGATTGGTCTTGAATGTCTCTAAAGAAGGAGACTCATCAATATTTAAAAGTCAGACAATTTTTAAAATAAATAACTGGTACAAAACAATAGACGGTGGAGTGAGGGGGATGAAGAATGTCTTGTTTTCATCAAGAAATATTGTACTTGGGGATTAGAGGAACCAGTAATTATGATATTTTAGCAAAGCCTGCTTTTGGCAGCTTTTTCAGCATCCACATACAGAATGAAATGTCACTTAAAATCTCAAATTGACAGTAAATCTAGTTCTCCCACTTCTCCTGAGCTTCATTCCATTGACTTTCACATCACTGGGTGATTTAGAATACCAGGGTGTTTCAGAAATAAAATATACTTGGTGGCATCTCAAGTGTAACATTTTTCTCAGATGTGCATTGTACAATTCGGCAGATTGTTTAACAGAAAGCAGCTACAGGGGTCAACAGACCTGACTCAGCTGTGAGGTTACTGGAAAAATCCAAGTTAGTAGATTTTTTTTTAAATCTAAAATAAACCACATTACTGAGTTTGAAGCTTTAAATTAATTTAACTAAGTGATCTGATAAAAATAAACAGTATCAGGAGGAAAGGTGCAGAGTAATTAAAATCCCTTGGTAATAAGTTAAGTAATTTTAAGGATAAATCAGTTCATCAGTTAAGTTCCACCAATTTTCTATGGAAAGCATATTGCACTTTCTATGGAAAGCATATTGCATTAAAGAGGCTCTAATCTAGGGATCCCTTGATCAAAACAGGGTCAAAAGGCAAAAAAATTGAAATAAAAAACAATGATTACAAAAATGAAAACTGATCAGTAAACAGTAATTTCATGCAGCATATGCAGTAGTTCATATTGCAAGAGTGGGAGGACAGGGAAAAAATATTGTATTTGGAAAAAAAAAGGAAAAGAAGATATGTGTCTGAAAGTGATCTCTTAATTTTTTGGCTACTTCTTCACCCACCACAATTGTGTGGTCTGTTTTTCAGAGAAAGAAGAAGCCAACTGAACTTCCTTCAGCCAGAGTTATATTGTCTTGGGAGTGGAGTCAGGTTTCTCTTAAATAACTGAAGGCAAAATTGTTGTCTTATATCATATGTGTTGTTACCAAAGCTATTGTGGTGAAGACCATACCCAAACCATTGCAGACTGTACCAAGCCCAGAGAAATGTGTCGCTTCCTTCAGAAGACATTTTTTTTTCCATTGTACAACTAGAAAACATCTGTTGCTAATCCATGGAGTTTTGGAAGACTGACTAGTAGCTGTGTCCCTCTGGAGATGAATTGACTTAGCAAGCAATAGATCAATTTTATGAAAGAAAAAAAAAAAAAAGTCATTGGTGACTCAGTGCCCTCTCTGCACCTTGACCACACCAAACCCAGAAGAGATAGTGTACGAGACTCCAAAAGGAGATAACACAAGTTGAGCTGGAGGCACTCCTAAATGTCCAAGAGCACAATCTTGAGTTTACCTGCAAGGTTTTGGGTTCTTTTATTTTCTCATGCTATTTTAAACATTTCACATGCAGAATGCACAAACAATCTGTTGGTAAGAAAAAGAAATTTAAAATGTGTGAGGAGTATCCATAGACCATGAGCACAGAGGAACACACTCAGCACGTAACCTTCCGATCTCAAACCTGTGATGACTGCCAGCTCTCTCCATATTGTCTAAGAAGCTGTTGTCTTTGGCATTTGAGCATCACTTGAGAGATCCTGTGTGTTTTCAGCTCTGAGTCTGCTTCCAGGAGAGCACAGGATGAATTCTACAAGGGGAAGCAAGGGCAGGAGCAGCATATGCTGAGGCAGCCAGACCTCTGCACTCCTGGATCAAGATTCTACTCACACAGTATTTTGTTAAGGAAAAAAAAAAAACAACCCAAGAAAAAACCTTGATAACCCATTTGGCGCACAGTCACAGTCTTTCTGTCATGTATAATACACAACAACAATCGTTAGGTCAGATTTTCAAGAGGAGGCCTCAGTAATCTCTGATGCTCCTTACACAATGTCTTTCCTTCCCCTCCCATAACACAGTCCCACTCATACTAACTTTTACAAGTAAATGGCTGGTTAAGAAGATAAGACAACAGTATCTCAGCTCTTTGTTACCCTCCTGTGCAGTATTTCATACCCACATATCTGTAAAAACTGATAGGGTGTCAGATGAAGTAAAACTCAGTATGCTGGGACCTCGGGAACTCTGGTGAGTAAACTCATGGCAACTCAGTTACTGCATCTTACTCGCTTTCATTCAGGACTTAAATGAAATAAGGTATTCTGTGAGTCATCAAAGAAGGAATAAATGAAATGAAACATCATGTGCGCCATCTTAAGTTGTGCCCTTTGTTAAGTTGAGCACTGAGTCAGTGCTCAGGAGGAAGTGCTTTAGGCACTAGAGCAGAGCTTCTCTTGCAGTTTGTGGGGAAGACCACAGTGAAGCAGGCTGTTCCCATGCAGCCCATGGAGTATGATGGGAATTTGAGATTCCGCCTGCAGCCCATGGAGGACTATACAAAGGAGCAGGTATGTGCACCCAAAGGAGGCTGTGACACCTTGCGAAGTCGATACTGGAGCAAGTTCCTGGAAAGATCTTTGGCCTGTGGAGAGAAGAGGCCACATGAGTGCAGGTTGGGTGGCAGGACTTGTGACCCCGTGGGAGACCCACAGTGGAGCAGTCTGTTCCTGAAGATCTGCTTCCCTTGGAGGGGACCCATGCTGGGGCAGTTTGTGAAGAACTGCAGCCTGTGGGAAGGACTCAGGTTGGAGAATTTAACTGAGGACTGTCTCACATGGGAGGGGCCTATGCTGGAAGAGTGTGAGGAGTCCTTCCCCTGAAGAGAAAGGAGCAGCTGAGGCAATGTTTGATGAACGTACCACAACTCACATTCCCCTGCTGCTCAGGGGAGGAGATGGAGAATATGGTAATAAAGGTGGGACCAGGAAGATGGGAGGGTTGGAGAGAGGTGTTTTAATATTTCAGTATATTTCTCATTATCCTACTCTGTTTTGATTGGGTAATAAATCAGACCCTTTTCTTTTAATTTATTGAGTTTGGTTTTCCCTTGACATTAATTGTCCTTAATAATTGTCCTTAACTGTCCTTGTAAACTGTTTTTATCTCAACCCACAAGTCTTTCCTTATATCTTTTCTCCCCATCCATCTGAGGAGGGCAAGTGATAGACTGGCTTTTGAGGGCATCTGGCCCCCAGCCAGTGTCAACCCACCAGAATGATGAAGGTAGGAAACATGGTTGTTTTCTTGGGCATAATGTGCTACCTCTGAGTCTGTTGGTAGTGTCTACTCCTTTAGTATATTTAGAAGAAGTATGGCAAATGCTGACACTCCCCATCACATTCTTATGAAATTTGCTATCCTGCTGTCCAGGCAAAGAAAAAGCTCTTGATATTGTTGAGTGCAGTATCATACTGGCTGCATCTCTACAGAAAGACATCCTTGTGATTTTATACTCATGACTTCTTGCTAATATAGGTAATTTCTGCACATGCTTCCTCAAGTGTTGCACTGAATGTTGAAGACCATATGTGAATGTCAATATCTCACTTTTTTTCTTAATCTGGAAAGGAGTGGTTTGGAACAAAGGGGTGTTAAAGATCTGAATGTATTTTAAAATAAAAATATCTGTTTCCTATTCTAATACGTAAGAAAATACTTTTTGAATAGAATTCAGTATTTGCAAGGACCATAAGGAGGTTTGTACACCATTCCAATTCCAATCAGCTCTAGTCAGCACTTCAGTCTTTCCAAGTGCTACCAAAGGGAACTGCAAAACCCTTTGAATGAAACTCAGATTACCCAATCTTCTGATGCCAAGGCAAATGATTCGTTACTTATACTTTCTTCAGAAAAATGGTACTGTGTAGAAAGCTTAGTTTACTACATGGCCACAATAAAAACAAGAAAACTTGGTGAGACAGTAATGTGCTAGAATTTAGCTAAAATTCCAGGAGGCACGATTATTACAGCTCCAAAACAGAGATAAAACATTGCAAGAAATTTCTTTCAGATTCCATCACAAGAAGATAAAACTTGGGGTTTTTTCAGTAAAATTCCCTGGTTTCGAGAAGTTTTTTTTAAATTCATGTTTATTTATTATTTGTTGTTATTAATTTATTATGGAATACTTAACATAATTATTATTAACAGCATTATTAATTATTTTTAAAGGTATATCAGTGCTTTCCCCTTAATTTCATTATCAGGGAAGGAAAAAGTCAGACAAATACAAACATTCAGATATGGCTTTATTTAAGCATGAAGATAGTTGGACAGAAATTTATTACTGAGTTGATTGCTGAAGTTCTGCCATGTCTTTACATCAAGCTTCAGGCTGACTATTTACCCAGAACAAGGAAAACACTATTCAACTATCTTACATAGAAGACTATCTTCTGAAAAAAGTTCTTTTTATGTTTCATAGGAGCTTGAGGAATTTAATACAGAAAAACATAAGAATTCATTCATCACTGTTAAAACAATCTAAAAAATTAAAACAGATGAACCTACTAATTCTATCTGCTTTTGCACATTAACCACAAATGCACTTTGAACATTAGTTCCCAGTATGCTAAATTACATGATTATTTCTTTCATTTGGCAATGGAAGTTTCACAGAAAATCTTGCTTGTGCTGGTGTGGGCCTCCTTTTTTATGGTGAAAGTAGAGCATGCTTCCACCCTTACAGGAATATAAAACCTGCATCCAAGAGGTGAACTTCTGCTGCTAGCAAAATCAGTGGGAGTTTTGCTATTTACTTCCACATAAACAGGGTTCAGACTCGATGACTTTCTGGGGATGTGTTGTGGTCTGGTGGATTAGAAATGAGTCTACTATATTGCCTGCTGTATAATCCAGGGCAACTTGGTTTTAAGTAGGGCTGGTTATTTCGGTTCTGTCTAAATGATCTTTCAAAAAGTTTTTATGTCCTGAAACTCTTCAGTTCTACAGTGAAACTAGGAAAATAATAAAAAAAAAAAGTAGTCCTTTTGAAACACTTCAGCATTTTCAGTGCATTCTGGCCTATTGAATTGACCAAACCGACCTTTTTTTTAATTCTTCTTTTATTCAGCCCAGCTTTATTCTGCTTTCCTCACAGCAGCACTTTGCATTATGAAAGTTTTTAACTCAGAAGGGCCCATGTTCTCTTCCCTCCAAACTGCAGGTATCCTTTGTCTAGACTACATTACAAAGAATGGGAAAGTTCCCCCTCCAAGCAGGTCTTATTGTGATTCAGAGGAGCCAAGGGATCCCAGAACTTGTTCAGGTACCTGTAACCACAGTGGTGAACGCTGGCCTGCAACATCCACACTGTAGCACTCTCCATGTCATCTGGAGATGTTGAGATGGTCCAAGCACCTCAACAAAGCAGAATGTTTTCATTTGAAAACAAGAAAAGTGAAAGATGCTGACTTAAAATGTCAAAATGAAGCATTTTCCTGTTTCAGGCAATACATCTGTATGTGCCATGAACTTTCAATGTCATGAATGACTGGCCACATGTGGAGGATGAAGTTTCCAGCCCTTTACTGTTGGCCCTTTTTGGGATGGTATTTAGAGTATGAATTGCTTTTCTGCACAATATTATGATCCCTTAGAGGGCATCTCATCCCACTTTGAGAGGAAGACTCCAATTTTCCTGGCCTTAGAGTAGATCCTGGATTGCAGTAACCAGTATGCTTGTCAGCCTCATCCCACAAGTTCCCTTTAGGCTGAATAGTCATTTTTCTGGAAGCTTTTATGGGGCAGCCTTCTTAACACCACAGTACATTTTAATCCTTTAGAGCAAAAGATTAAAAGGCTTTGAAAGCAGTGGGCTTAATACACCTACCTTACCTACAAGTTTGCCACCCCTCAGCAGAGAACTTCAGGGACATTTTTTCATTAGCTTTCCCCGCAAGTCTGTTTCTTTTAATCTTGTTCCTTGCCTCCTTCAGATCTTGTTTAACTCATCATCCTAGAGTTTTGATTGTCCTCTGCATCCTTCTTGAGACACATTCCCCCCAGGTCGGTAGAGTTCTTCTAAATCCCACAGCTGCATGGATGTATGACATCAAAGCAGATGGCATTCGCAGCATGTCCAAAATGCAATTATATACCTCCTTGCCCATGGACAGTCAGCACCTCCTAGGAACAAACACATTTTCATACTGTAAATCCCACACGGTATTTAAAGACACTTACAAGCATATGGAATTCATAAATTACTCGAGAGCAGCCCAGCATCCTTCAAGTGTTTTTTTCCTGAAGCTAAATATTCGACAGAAATGCAAGCTATTATTATTATCATGTCATGTGGCCAATAGCAGCTGGGAGTAGTGAAGAGATCACTGCCCCTTTCTCTTTGCATTGTACTCGCCTAATTTGTGTTTAAAGTTTGCTGAGCATTTACAATTTAAAATAACCCATTGTGTAACAACATTTTTCTGTGAGCAATGAGATGGAATTCAAAACATATTGAGCAGAAGTAAAAAAAAAAAAAAAAAGCCCGGTGCTAATAATCTTAAAATTACTGAGCCAATTAAGTTAGCAAAAGCAAATCACATTCTCTAGATTTCCATTAGATTTAAAATAATAGGAGTTTGAAGAAAATGGATTCAGCTGTTACTGACTTGTATATGCATACAATTTTCCATTGGAATGTCTGGGGCAAATTGTACTGATACAAGCACAGGAACAGCTGGATGTATTTTGATGAAGCAATAAAAAAAAAGAAGGCAGTTTCAGAGGGCAGTTTGATATAAAAAGGAGTTTGTCTGAGATAGTTATGGTGCATTAGATTAATGCCTGACTGAAAGACAGTTGAAGCCAAAGACTCCCTCCCAGCTTTGATGGGCTTTGGATGAAACCATGCAGGAGGTCATATTATGAGCTGCACTCCATCCTTAGCTCTTGCAGGTGTTACTGTTCCAGCTACAAATTGCTGACAAATAGCAAATGCTGAGGGACCTTAAGTATTTCTGCCAGATGATGCAGGGCTGTTCATTGAGCAAAGACTCTATGCTTCTGATTAATGAGCATTTGTTGAGTTTGCAATACATTGTGATTACCCTGACCTGCAGCTTTCTGCAGCCACTGAACATTTGTTCTACTGCTGTACTTGGACCATAGGGCCAAAGATCTCTCCTGTGGTGAAAACCGTAATGTTAGAGGGGGTTCTGTCTGGGCTTTCTCCATAAGCCTGCACACTAAACCACTCTCTGTTGCACAGGTTAAGAGCCTGGAGAACAGCATGCTGAAAACATGTCAGGGGAGAGGTGAGGTAGGGCCAGTGGAGGCCAGTGGATCAGAGTGCATGTTTCTGCAAGACTCAGAGCCCTTCCAGCACTCTCCGTTCCAGAAGGTGGAGTGGTCCCAAGGTAGCAAAATGTTGGCTTTTCTCCTTTCCCTCTCTCAGCAGCCACTTCCTCCACAGAGCTTGTCCAGCCAGAACAGAGAATATGAACATTGTTTTGATCAAGGATAATCTTATCTTCTTTCTGGAATGCTGTTTCAGCTAGAGACTGACTCAGAAATGAGAGTAGTTGAGGGAGTCCAGGGATTCCTATTTAGGTGAAAGATGAGATGTTGATCTATTCCAGCCAGCTAGAAACACTGTGGAACAGAAGCTTTTTTTTTTTTCCCAGTTCTTATCAACTAGCTCCTCTGAATAACAATTATAATAACTCACCCAACATTGCCTGGCAGTGTGGAATTTCAACCCACCTTTACTCTGCAAGGCCTTGATTAAATGCAATTAGACACAGCCTGTGAACAACCCTGGATTTTCCTCATTAGGAGGTCATGGCTCCAATCCCAGAAAAGTCAGCAGAGCTTGTGTGCCTCATGCGACACAACAGAGGGTACCTCTCAGATTCTCTCCAGGCATCATGCTTCCAGCTGCTCTGTCATTCCCAAGAAGGCTGATGCATATCCCAGATGACAGTACATAATGGATGAAGAACTTCCTTGCATTATGTGTTGTTCTGAACATGCCATCAAGACCAATTATTTTCAGTACAATAATATTACTACCATTGCACCATGGTGGCCCTTTCCTCTTTATTCTGTGGGATTGCTCTCAAAACACACTAGCATAAGACAAATCATCCAGTTTTTAGACTCTGTAGCCCCTGTGACAACCCCAAAGTGTTTCAGTCCCATCTAGACCAAAACTAAGCTATTTTCTGTTGACTCATTATTCCTGAGTGATTACTGCACTCCCAAAAGATCCCTTTGTACATTCATTCCACCCCACTCACCTGCATCATGCAGAGCACCATGCCATTGCTTGGCATAAGGACCATGACTCAACCTGTGCCATCAGCATATCTCAGGGTAAGGCAGATAGGGATAAGTCAGGTGTAGCCTTTCTTATTGGTCCAAGTTTAACCCAAAAGTTCACCAGCCCTCTGGAATCCTTGCATAGCCAAATGTGTGGGGAGAGGGTTTTCTTTGTTTTTTGTGTCTACTTTGAGGGAATTTGGGAAGAAGCAAGTTCATGAGGCTATCTGTAAGATACCATGTGCTTCTTTCTTGACTGCTGTCCAATACAAAACTCTTTATGCCTTTCCACTCTCATATGCCAAGAGCTTGTAGGGGAGGGACAGATCCCGTGGGTCAACTGGTTGCGCAGCTGGTGTTGACAACAGGGATTTGTTTTTTACAACCATAGGACAGTTGAGGAGCACTAGATTCATACATGGGATCCGCCTGATAAAGCTTAATCAACAAAACAGGGCTTAAGGGAGGCCACCTCAAGCACATGCACATAAATAAGAAAGTGCCTTCATGACAGCACTATGGGCAAAGCTCTCATTTCTCTTCTGGGGAATCAGTATGACTGGGCGCCTCTTTGAGGCACATTAATTCATTGCACTTATGCAAACATCATGGGGAAAAGCCAGGAGGAATTAGAGGTCTGCACGCAGTTGCAGGACTATGATCTCACTGGGATGACAGAGCCTTGGTGGGATAAGTCCCACCACTGTTGCTCTGTCATGGATGGATACAGGCTCTCCAGAAAGGACAGGCTGGGAGGGCATAGAGGGGGAGTTGCCCTTTGTGTGAGAATAGTGGGATCGCCTTGAGCTCTGCTTGGGGCTGGAGGATGAGACAGTTGGAGCTTGTGGGTCAGGGTTACAATGCAGACCAACACAGGCTACTTTGGAGTAGCTTTTTGCTATGGATTTCCTGTTCAGGAAGAAGTAGATACCCTTTTTCGGATTACTAGATAACCCTCACATTTAAAGCTCTTGGTCCTTACAGGGAACTTTAACCATCCCAATATCTGCTGCAGGGACAATATGTCAACACACAAGCAGTTCAGATTTCTGGAGCACACAGATGACAACTTCCTGACAGAGGTGATCAAGGAAGCCATGAGAGATACTTTGCTGGATGTGATATTTGTGAGCAAGGTAGAACTGATTAGGGATGTGAGGGTCAGGAACAGCCTTGGAGCTCCATGAAATGGTGGAGTTCAGGATCCCAAGAGGTGAGAACAAGAAAAGCAAGAAAGATCATACCTTGGAGTTCAGGAGAGAGGACTTTGACTCTTCAAGGATCTGTTCGGAAGAATGCCAAGAAAGATAGTCCTAAAGAGAAGAGGGGACCGGGAGAGCTGATTCATTGTCAAGGATTGACTCCTCTAAGCTCCAGAATCATCCATCCTGAGGCTCATGAAATTAAGCATAAACATTTGGAGATGTTAATGGATTAGCAAGGACCTCCTGACAAAACAGAAATATAAAAGGGAAGCAAAAGTGGAAGCAAAAACAGGTGACACAAACGGAATATAGACACACGGTTAATGTGTGCAGAGAAGTGGCTGGGAAAGCTCAAGTTCATCTAGTGAGGGATGTGAAATACAGGAAGGACTTTGACAGAGAAAATGTGGCCCAAATTCTGAGTGGGGTGAGGGACCTGGTGGCAAAAGACTGTAAAAACCTGGGGTATTTAATGTATTCTTTGCCTCAGTTCTTATGTCAGGGACACACTGCCAGCAGGATTGTTGGGGGTTCACAAGGAGTTGGGAGGGGACACAGCTGGGACCGCTGACCCCAACTGACCAAAGGGATATTCTATAAAATATGATGCCTTGCTCAGTCTAAAGCTTCAGAAAAAAAGAAGGAGGGAGGGGACATTCAGAGTGATGGTGTTTGTCTTCCCAAGTCACTGCTATGGGTGTTGTATCCCTGCTTTTCTGGGGATGGCTAAACACCTGCCTGCCCGTGGGCAGTGGAGAATGATTTCCTTGGCTTGCTCTGCTTGTGTGAGTGAATTTTACTTTACCTATTGAAATGTCTTCATCTCAGCCTATGAGTTTTCTCACTTTTACCCTTCCATTTCTCTCCCCCATTCTGTCGGGGTGGGAGTGAGCGAGCGGTTGTGTCATGTTCAGCTGCCAGTTGGGGCAAAACCACAACAGGGCTACAATCCAATTTCGTATCTAAGTCCACTGTACACTTTGCAGAGCAAAATGGAAGACAGAAGGAAGGGCGGCATTGTCAGAGAGTCAGTTTGTCTGTGAAATGTGCCTACAAGCCAGGGCTGAAAATCTGGGTAAGGTGGAGGTGGGGAGGAATCCACAGCTGGAAGGAGGAATGGAGAAGGAGACGATGAGTTTTATTTTAAACATATGTACTAATCATGGCACAGAAGAGAAATAAGGGTGGGAAACCGCAGCTGAGAGGGGGAGGGCAGACAGAGGTGCTGATGATTATTGTAGATATATTTATTAAGTCATTTCTCTAAGCAGGGAACCAGGGTGGGAATACGCAGCTGGAAGGTGGAGGGCAAGGGGAAAGCAGCAATTTTATATTCAGTGTTTGCACTGAGCATGGCTCGGGATGGGGACCAGGGGTACAGCCTTGCAGCTGGAGGTGGGAGTGCCACGGGAGAACGCTGGTTCTTAGACCTGTCACATTAAAATATGCACATCTTGCCTCCAAGAAACCCTGGTGCAAACGCTTTGCAAAGCTTGCAGAACAGGAGAGCTTTTATTTTAAAAGAGTGAGGGGGAAGCTTGTTCACCTGCTGGGTTTTTGCTAAGCTCTTGCAGCTCTATTACAAAATTACTCCATAAACTTTATGGCTGGCCCCATGCCAGCAAAATGTCATTATTAATACTGCTACAGAAAGTGCCAACAGAAGTGAAATACTCCTGGGGAGACCCTGCAAAAGACATACAAAGCCCCAGCCCTTCGGAGAATCAGAAGAAGGGAAGGCAGGGAGAAGATTGCCATATGGACCCTGTCGTAACTAACAGAGTTTATACCGGAACAGAGGTCAGTCATCAAGACTGGCCAGTGCCAGCAGGTTCCCAGCTTGGACGATGTAAGAAGCACATCAGCTCTGGTCAACAGAAGTAGCAAGTGGATGTGTTTAAGGCAGGGAAACATGTTATTGTCCACAAATATAAGACTAAAAATTCAACAGGCAGGCTTTGGAGAGGACATGATACTGTCTAGTGCTTCCATCTTCCAAAGCAGTCACTGGGAGCAACAGGTACTCTGACACTCGTGGGGTCTGACTCTCAGCTATGTCATCTTCTTCTCCCTTGGCCATAGCCTTATGCAATAGACCTGTGTCACAAGGTCTTTCAAACTGTGTCACAATCTGCTGGAGGGTAACTGCTTTGACCTGGTTGGAAGGGGAATTCTCCTCTGACACTTGTGCCAACACATCTGAAATTTTAAGAACCACAAAGAAAAAATTGATAATGCCTTTTTGTAAAAAATATATGGATTTATCTATATATTTCTTATTTATTTATTTATATGATTCATTATTTATTTATAAATCCACACACAGGTTCTGGACTTACAATCATGACACCTTAGAAGCATGTGCTTTCATGCTTCTTGATTTTGGATTTATAAGGGCCAACATGAAGTAAGAAGCTCTGCCATCACATGTCACTTGGACATTGATTTTTCTGTCTTGGGGAAGGCCACAAGCTGGAGATTTAGAACTGGATGAGGAGAAATAATTGCCAAGCTGACAGTAATATGATCTGAAGTTAGTCTGAGACTCGGAGTAGTTTATGGGTAATGGAAAAATCAGATCTATAAAAACTCATACATCCATTCAGGCCCCCAGTTAACGTGCCTTCGATTCCTCCCTGGGTAATCTGAGGGAGGCTGAATGTCAGTCACAAACATTACATTAAAGCATACATTTTTAGATCTTTTTAGTACTGAAAATTTGTCATGTTCTCATCCTCAGGTTGTTGGGATATTCACTGGCTTAACTGCTTTCCTGAACAGGATTGCCTTATTGAATCAGGGCCACAGAAAACATCTGTCTCCGCAGCACAGAGGATGCTCTTCACAGAGCTCATCAGGAAGTCCTTAATGAATAAAGCATTAAAGAAATGTTTTCTCAATCCTTTTTATATTGCAATTAATTAGGAAAAAAAGCACCATGAAATAAACCAGGACCTGTATTATTATCTTGTATCTACTAATGGTTGCAGTTTTCTGCACCCTTTGGATGGCAGAACTGCCAAAAATAACAGAACTAGTCATTAAAAAAGAAAAAGTCATCTTTCCCTTTTCCTGCCAATGAAATATTGTTTCCTGTACTTTCTAATGTCTCATCTAGATTAACTTTAAAAGTCTGAAGTATTCAACAATTCTTTTTTTTTTTTTTCCTGGGAAAAAAAAACACCATCCAAGTAGCTCAAAGTGAGAAAATATTTCTGCAGTTCTGCTTAAATGTCTTAATTCCTAGCTCTATTTACATTTAGACTTCTTCCTATACCACGGCTTGAAGCAATGCTCTTATGACTTGAAATACATAAATTCACCCTTTTAATACCTCTAACTAAGACTTGAAAAAATACAAACAAGAAAAAAATTATATAACTTTATGAACAACTGTGAACTGCTGCTATTGGTGGTCTCTGGATGTTGACACTGAGAACACCATACCATTCAGTTGGTTCTGGCATACTCTTGTCTTTCTAGCAATGACTGCATTGAAATGAGTGCAGTGATATGATAAAAACCTGTGAATCTAGACGTTAAAAAGTTATCATACACTATTATTGTAGAAAAAAAAAAGAGTCCATTATTCTTGATTTTAATAAATTCATGCATTCAGAAGTTGCTTATGTCCTGTTATGTTGTGCTGTTGTTATATGCCTTTAGTAGAGTTTTATAACAATTACAATTTAATTTCATAATAACAAATGTATCTAAAAGTATGAAAAACTTATCTAAGATTTCACCCATGAAAACACTCTATATATAGGAAGACTGAAGAAACTCTCAACTACTTGCCTCAGATTAGATAGCTGTGTTTGCACTGTACCCTCTCAGAACTGTCTCATGTAGGTTTCCTGGGTGATGAAGACAGTCAATGAGGCACAGGAAAATAGGCTGGATGTGGTTGTGGTGGTGTTGTATGGAGCCTTCCTCCATCTTTGGTAAATCCACACCTGGAGGAGAGAGAACCATGTAGCCTGATCCTTGGCTTGACACTGAACCAGCCAAAACTAATGAAAAACTCTCCATGGACCTCAGCAGTTTTACTTTGTCATTACACACCCAGACTCCATTACATTACAATTTATCAATCTGCATATTTAGATGGACTTAAAATAAACCTGTGGACTGAATATGACTGAGAAAAGGACTTGATTCAGATGTGCTATAGAGTATCATAAAGCCCAAGCAACAAGACTGACTAATTCTGACTTATTTGACACTTACCACGGTGGGAGATCAGAATTTAAATTCCCAGTGAGCTCAGTCAGTGGGTCACAGGTGGTAACAGCCTGTTATTTCAAAGCTTTTGAATGAAAATTCTGTTCAAAGTGTTACTGTAGTAAAATTCAGAGTGTTGTTTTTCTGTGATGCAATGATATAAATAGCAATTCTTAATATTTTCTAAAATCATGTTTTTAAAAATGTGACCCACACAGTTAAATGTGTTTTTGTAGGGTTTTTTTGTTTATTTGTTTGTTTTTTTCTTGCTGGGGAGGAAGGTTAGATACATCAGAAAAAGATTACACTAGTCTTGATAGGGGAACAGATGGGATGCTTCACCAGTTTACACTAAGTGTATAATGGTCTAAGAATAACATTATCGATGTCTCTTGATATGCCAGGTAAAGGGAGAATCAGAGAATTTTTTATTTCTTTTATGCAGCTCCTCTATTAATCTGGACAGGTGTGCTGGCCTCATTTTTTACCATATGTCACGAGAAATTATTTTAAAAGCAGTTAATACTGGTACTTGGGTAAATTATGTGTCACATGTGTTATTTAATACATACACATTTGGTCCATACAATTATACAATTGGATAAAAAATACAAAATCAAGTTGTATTTAAGATGATTTTTGGTTATAAACCAATTGAAATATTCTCCCAAGATTCCAGGAAAAGATTAAGTGTAGAGCAGTGACTTGTGCAGCATCTGCCAACTGCTGACTAATTGCATGCCCATCATTATTATATCCATATATACAATGTGGGTGAAAATTCAGAGGACAACCACACTGCATAGCATACTTAGAATACCAATTTTGAGGCAAGTTATTATGGTTTCTTTCCCAGCATTAATTTCATTCAGTTGTTTTAGTGTCCTTGGGGACTAAGAGCATCATAGCACTGAAAAGAAAGTACTGGACATGTGTCTAATAGAAAGAGACAAAAGAGAGACAAATATATGTGCACAGACCATATAACTTTGTCAAACATCTTTCCCAGTTCAGAATAAAATCAGGAGAAAACTAAAGTACACTAGTCTATGCATCCTGTCTATCAGCAAACATTTTATAAGACAGGGCCCTGGGAATGTTGTACATTATCACTGGGGAAAATAATTAGATTAACCACAATGTATATATAGACAGAGAGACATCTTGGAAAAACATTTCCTATAATTGCACTGTGACAAAATGTGCAGTTAAATATTATACACATGGTGAAAATTACACCACAATTAATGGCATGCCTCTAACATAATTCATTCCTAATGGTTTTTAGTAGTTTAGGAAAAGAGACCCATCATTGAATGCTTCACGTTATAATACTGTTAGACATCGATTCTCGTCAAATTTAATAGGCGGTGCTGGTGCTGGCAAAAAACTACTGCCTACATTCAAGATGTTTCATAGAGAGATGTTCAATACCCTTCCCTGACCCCAGTTTAAACTGCATGTTATAATTGAGGTATTAAGACTATGGATTAAGAACATTCCCCAATTTAACTGACTCATTTTGCTGAAAAGTGTGTCTGAATTTAGGGAAATGGAGTTTTATTTCCACTTGTTGCTATTTTTGGTATCCTGTTGCATGAAAGCCACATTGTTGCATGTCTGTCTAATCCTAACAAGTGGATTATTTTGATAGTAGTTTGTGCTTTCAAGGCTTTCTCTAAAAAAGGACATTTTCTGTTGCTAAATGAAAGACAAGATGTGTTATTTTCTGTTTCTTCCACATCTGAGAGACAGCAAGGGACAGGCAGACATAGGCAGTTGTCACCTAAGTGAATGCTAAACCAGTATCTCAACACTGTATTAATAGGTGCTGTTGAATTTAAACAAATATTAGTATATTAATAACCCAGTAACTTATAATTTCCTCCACCACTTAAAGACCTACTGATATTCACAGACATTAAATGCCTCTTCCGTATCCCGACCACACACTGCAAGGCTAATTACTCGTGGGGAACTTAAATTCCCACTTCAATTTCAACAGGACCACACTTATTTTCTGTCAAATCTCTAATACAGCAACAGTGTTTGCTGTGGAGGATATCAGAACATGAGGCTCTGAGGAACTTTCTGGGCCATTAAGTTGATTCCCCTGTTACTGCAAGCAAACACATCGTCTAATTTCTTTCATATACTCTTCAAGTTCTGACATAAAAGTTGGTGGGTTTTGGTCTCTCTTACTCAACTGGAGACTATTCCAAAACGTTATTGCTCTAACAATGAGGAACTGCCTTCTAATTTCCAGCTTAAACTTGTTTCTTCTCAGTTTCCACACACTGTACATGTGAAAATATTTAAATTTAGTTTAAATGACTCTTTTCTCCCTGCTTTCCCTTGCCCATTCCCACTTATCTTCATTTTGCCAGAATGAGCAAGACAGGCTCTTCCATCATCCTCTTACAAGGACAAAGATAAGTCTTCTGAACATGCTCAAGTCCTTGCCTGCATTTGCTAGGCTCATAAATGGACTTTTCTAGGCCACCAGTTGAGAAGGGATCTAGCCAGAGCCCTGCATGGTGGTGGTGGTATTTTTGTCCCCAGTAGCAATAATTTCACTGACAAATTCTGGGACTGCATTTGCCTTTTCATAGTTACAATGCATTGATTGCTTTGAGTCAATCCTTGATCAAGTAAAAGAGCCTGTTTCTCAATTTTTTATGGACAGATGAGCTGTGAGCTCCTAGCAGAATGTTTTGTTGATTTTTATTATTATATTTTACCCCATTCTTATTTGGGTGTTCAGATTTTCTCTCTCTAAAAGATGTGTATTCCAAAGAAATGAAGGACAGCATTATTGATGTCATTTATTTAGATGGACTGGCAATGCCTCTGAACCCTGCTGTTCCTGTTTGCACCAAAGTCCTGAGAAGGTATTAGTCCACGCCTCTCATTACCTATTTCACAAAATCCTCACCTGATCCCTCTTGTTATGACAAGTAAAGGTTGCCCATTCGAATTGGTTAGTTACAGATAACAGACCAGTATGATCTAACTTTGCTAAACTATTACTTGTGTTTTCCTATTTTCAAATTATCTCCTAGTGCTCATGCAGGAGCTCTTTCAAATTTTGCTTAGGGTCTTGCATACATTTTAGATCAAACTTATATGCCCACAGATGTTTAGATACTTCTTTCTATGTTTAAATATAGACATTTTCCTTGCTGCCTTCCTGGGCTGCTGTGCCCACTCTAGCACCACCCAAATGTGCAACAAAGCCTGCAATTCTCAACAGCACATCTTTCAATCTCTTGGGAGGCAACATGTCCCACTGCAGATGAACTTTCAAGTTGAAATTTGCACTCTGATGCCACATTCCCAATCATCCCTTCCCATCTGTCCTCATAGCAAATACTGTCGTCTTTGCTGAACAACCAAGCAAAGGATTTATCACACTGTGTTTTCAGGTTGACATTATCTTTCATCTCTGCCTCATTCACAATGTACAGAAGTTCTACTTCTCTTTACAGTAAACAAATTCTGGAGTTTCTATTGATATTTTTTGCTAGGCCAAACTCAGCATGACATCAATCAGTTCTTGCTTTATTCCCACTCTTTTTGACTTTTACATCCTTGCGAGCACTATTTTTTCAGCTCCTGTAGACTCCTTACTTATTCCACCAGTTCTGAAACACATCCCTTCGTAGTTTCACCCACTGCTTGTGTTGCTTTGATATATTCCTTAGCATCTTTGACCTGAGGCAATTCCAAACCTTCTCCACTTTGAAGACACTGAGCAACTCGGCCCCAGCTGTCTTTCCTAACCAGTCCTCCCAATTTATCAAAGTTTGCTCCAGCGAAATCCAAAATCTTAATTAGAGAACAATTTTTTTTTTTATCCTTCCATTTAAACTGTGTCAGCTCAAGACCACTCATGTTAAACAACTGCCAAGTCCCATCCAAAAAGTGACTGAACTTTATTAGTGGATTAAGTGATTGCTGCATGCAGCATATAAAGCCAAATCCTGATACCTTTCCTCTGTCCTCTTTATTCTGGCATAAGTTTGCCGGAATCAATGGGAGTTTTGTTTATATAAGAACTAAAGGATTGGGCCTACAGTTTGCAGTTCTCTTTGAAATCCCTTTAATATGAAAGGCGCTACACAAATACATTATTATTTTACTTGCTTTTTATAAAGCACAAAATATTATTGGCCATTGAAATTTATGGAAACTTGATAAAATTTCAGTTGGCATTGATCTTTTCCACAGCATAGGAGTCCCTAGGATAACACAGATGTCATGTGCAATGAAATTAATGTTGTGGGCACAACTGTTTAGTAAAATAAAGTAAGATAAAAAGAAACAATTACCTAATTTGATATGGGAGATTTTTTTTTAAATTTCTTTACCTTACACTACATTTTGCAACTTATTGACTCATCCTGTGCCAGATGGATTTTTTTTTCCCTTCTGTAAAACCAACTTTCACTTACATATACTGCTGGGAAGCATTATTTGAAATGATGAAGTGTAGGAAGTAGAGCCGACAAGAACATTTTACATAGCTAGCATGTACACCCTGACTTCTCTTCTGTAATTTACTTACAGACTTAACTTGATTGTTCTCAGGCTAATATGCACAATTTGGAAAATTGAAATAGCCTTCTATAATGTTCAAACACAATCCCATAAACTGAATCAGTTGTTAAAGTAAGCTTTACCTCAAGACCCCACAATGAGGTATCTATTACCAGGAGCTCTAAGCAAATGTTCTTTTAATTAGCTACATTTATCTTTAATCCCTGTTTTGACAGAAACTCTAACATAAACATACATTACAAATACAGAAAATCCAGCTCAAAGTATGGTTAATTTTTATGCTTGACAGAGCCATTTGGAAAAAATAACTGTGACCTTTTTGGAGCCTGGAAAAAAATATCTTAATGTGATGTCATTATAACACAGTTTCAGAAACCAAGAAGAAACAGTGGCATCTGTAGCTAAAGCACAATAACAGTTCTTAAACTGTTCCTTAAAAGTGCCAATAAAACCCTAAAATGGCCTTTGGGCCATATGCTGAGGCAGCTGCAAAATCATGTTAAAATTAAATAATTTCTTTAAGGACAACAGTCATTACAAACCTGATTAAAGTTTACCTACATTTCATTCCTAGAGTGTCTGAAGTGAGGACTGTGAAACCAGATGGTTATGGAGAACACGTGATGGATATATTCCATCAAGCATGTCCATTGCCATGGAAACAACAGAAATAACATTATCTTTAGTGTCTGTTTCTTCACAAAACTGTTCATTTAAGTGTTGCTGCCAATCTAAGCAAAACCCATATGAATGCTTAAGTATCACCTCAAACCCATGCCTGCTTCTTCCCACCCGGCAGTAAGTGTGTTGGACACCGTTGAGTGCTGCAGGAATGACAGCAGTAGTCTGCCCTCTCCTTGGTCTGTGCATATTCAGCTGCTTCTCTACAGCCTTCCTTTGTGGGTTGTTGTTGGGGGTTTATTTGTTTGTTTATTTCTGGGTTGTTTGGTTTTTTTTAGTGCAGTTTAAGTTACAATTTTGAGATATCATATTCAGATAATTAAGTTGTTTTTTAAATAATAACCAAATAACCAAAACAGCTGATAAAATCTTCTTTTTTTTCCCCACTTTCTGTATCAATAAAAGGAACCAGAGGCAAAGCAGAAGAGAGAAAGTTTGAAAAAGACATGAGACAATACAGATGTGTTTTACGGGAAGTCATAACCCTGCAAGTAAGCATGTGGATTAGAAAACAGTAAATCTTAAGAGGAATGAGGGAATGTATACGCATAGAGATGATAGCATTGACACCATACTATGCTCTACCTTCATCCTCTCTGTTATGGATACTTCATTTTCAAGAAGATAAATGCTCAATCCTGTCTCCTAACCTTTCCCTCTTACCCCATTCCATAAAAATAAACAGGAGATATTGCTATATGTAACCAGCCATGCCCAGCTCTCCAACAGCTATGAAATGGCATACTTTCTGGTTTGGACTCAGGGAAGAAATGCATGGGACATATCAACAAACTGAAATGACTTTATGAATCCAATGATTGCAAGTGATACCAGTAGTTCAAAAGAATGTCTAATATTTGATCTGCTGCTTCAAATCTGTCCAATAAAAGGATTCATGATGTAAGTGTTCAAGTTGCCCCTAGTGAGGTCCATGGTAAAAATACTATTGGTACCACTGGAGAGTGGTTAATCTAACTTCCTCTCCCTCACAAAGTACACCTAGCAGGTCTATCTCATGGCACATATATGTAGGCTAAAGCATTTCAGCTGCAAGATTGTCTCACCATGTGTTCCCATGGCCAACGAATTCAATGATGTGTTATGCCACACAGTCACTAGATCAAGAGTACTGGCCAAAACTTGTGAAAACATCCCTGGAACCACGTGAATCTCATCTGTGTCTTTGTTCCATGCAATATACATTTCTATGAAAAAAAATAATAATGCCTCTAACAAAAGAAATTATTTGAAGATATAAGACCAGCTGCGTAAGAATTTCGCACCTCAAGAAGCCAGTGTGGAATATGCATCATGATCCCCATGGCTTGCAGAGAGAACATGAGGGAGGGCTGTGACACAGAGACCCATACCAACGCAAGATGGGAGTAAAACAGCCCAGGTTGCATGTGTTACAGCTTGGATTGCCATAAGAACATGGCCAAACCTTTTATGCCTTGTCAGCATCAGCATATTGGCAAAAAATGCTTCATACAGGCAGTAGTTGGGGCTGTTCCCTCAAGTTCATCTGGTCACACAGAGGCTCCAAGTCTGTGACAGGGGCACAATGGCCACAGACGGTTGAAATTTCTGCTGAGCTGTAGACAGTCTCGCCTGAAGGATATCACATTACTTCGGCGCTTTCCATTTTCATGTTCAAAGCTCTGCATACCTTTGCCCTGACCCCTACTTAAGTCCAGTGTCTTATCATATTCCCTCTCCATCCTCCACTGAGGCCAATGTTTTTTAATCTAATTCCCTCACACTCTGCACTTCACGGAGAGTGTTTTATTGTCACGGATCAGTATTGGAGCCCCCTGGTTTTACAAAAAGGATGTTTTTCCTGGTATGAAAGTTGACCGATGCTATTAAATCAAAGTGCAGCATATTATACAAAGTTCTTGTTCTTACTGCACAAAGTTCTTGTCCTTACTGCACAAATTAAAATACAGCACATTTTCCCAGGCATAGTATGGTGACTAACCATCCTAGAACTGGCCAGAGACTCCCACAACACCTGCCTTTGTTTTGCTGCTCCAAAAGTTGTTTTCAGGATGCCCATTTGCATCAGCAATTGCAAATGGTATACAGACCAACAAAAAAAAATGCATTTTTCCCCCCCCAGGATGGGATCTTCTTTGTTTCCCCTTCATTTCCACTCACTTGGGAGAGACAAAGGCAAGCCTCACCGGTTTCTGCATTGCAAAGGTTGCTTCCCCACCAAGCAACCCTACAGAAGAATAGCATCTCCTCCCTATAAAACTCTCTGTAGGAGACATGCCCACAGCCCCTAATTTTACTTTAAAAAACTACCCATGAACGTCTCCCTGCCTCTGTCACGTTGCTCTCGTTGCTGTGTTGCTGAGTAAGCAGGTTTGTTCACCTGCTCTCTCACATGTAAAAATTGTCTTCACATGCCTGGGTGAGAGAGGCTCCAGAACAACTTTTAATGTTGCACATATACTCCCTCAACGACTGGCTTTGTTTTCTGAAACATCTGTAACCTGGGGCCCAATCGCTCTGTACAGGACAGGAACAACTATCGCTGATGTCAAACCCCGTTCAGCTGGTGCCTTACTTGACCTTCTGCAGCTCTGACTTGCCCCTCACTGTCTTCCTTTTCCTCTGACACAAATTCATCGCTTGGTTGGGGTTCTCACTCCACCCCTGGGATCGCCCCGAACCTGGCAGAGGTGCATAACCATTTCAGGCAAGCGGTACGTGCACATCACTTATGGTTCTTCGTCTCTCCAGAAAGCAGAAACCCAGCAAATTTGCCTTGCAATGTGTGCATGTAGTTTTTAATTCAGTATTTGCTGTGCTTTCTGCTTTCTTATTAGAAAAACAATTCAAAGGAATGAGCCTTTGCTTGGACCAGAAATTCATGCTGCAAACGGCTAGGGAAAATTCTGGTCTCAATAAATATGTCTTGCAGCTATTAAGGGGAAGTAAATAGACCAGACAGAAAAGGACTGGAAACAACAAAGTGGAGCAGCTGCATGCATTGCATTAAAGCATGTTTATCATCTGGCCTACTTGGAGTTGATTTTACATTGTGAATTTATTATATTTTGGCTTAATAAATGTGAATTCTCACATTCTTCCAAAGTTATAACTAAGTCCAGATACACTTCCCACACATTTCTTCATGATCTCAAGTTGTGTTTTTTAACGTACTACATCAATGATTAATTTCAAAATATATGAACAAATTAGGCCTTGTCAGGTGCATTTATCATATCAGATTCCCCTTGCTGAGATGAGATGTACAGGCCTCTAACCATGAAAATAAACTTCATTCTCACTGGAGAATATTACATGCTACAAACATAACCACAAATGAAATAAACAGAAGATAGGTAGATATGGAAAATCATGCTCTTACAGAATTTGAGAAAAAAAATATCCAAAATTACTTTACAATATATTGACATGTGCACAGTGAACAGAACAAGCCCTGGCATTTCCCATTGCCTTTGGGAGATGCCCAGTACTACTACTCATAGTTTTCTTTCCTCTCCCGGACAGCAGTATCTCACACTGCGGGATCAGACAAGAGAAATCTCTCTGTCTCCATCCGAAGGAAGGAAGGAAGGAAGGAAGGAAGGAAGGAAGGAAGGAAGGAAGGAAGGCAGGCAAAATCCTGTTCAGCACAGCAGAAATATTTATGACACTCCTTGTATAACTGTTACCAGAAATTATTTTTTAAGTTAGACATACTTTTTTCTACAAGACCAAGTATGTTTGAAATTACCTCAAAGTTGTTTAATGTAATTAGCTTTCAGACATTATTTCTATGTGTTAAAATTATACTATGGAGAGATGGAAATCTGAGAACACACAGAAGTTGAGAGTGGACTTGAAGAATTACATGAATGTAGTCAGAGAGGATTATGTATTACCAAAAGGAAAGGTTCCCAGATCTGGGAACCAGTTTACCGATTCTTGTCAACTGAAATGAGATCTATTTTCTTTTTGTTCTTTTTTTTTCTTTCCTTGAGGAAAGGAATTCTGATCCTGATCTATTTGTAGGAGAAGGTAATTCAGTGATGAATCGAGTGTCTAAAAAATCTATGCTGTTTTATAAATAAAACTACTGAAATTCTCCAAAGAGAAAGAAAAAAAAAATAGAATCCCTAAGATGCAGATTAACCCATGTTTAGAAATGAGAAAGCCCTTTCCAAAACCTGATCTGACCAGTCCGGTTGTTTGCCAAGGGTCAACTTACAAGTGTCACACAAGTATAATTACATTGTCCAGACCAGACTCAAAGGTCCCAATTTCCCACTTTTTTATCTGAGACAGTGTCACATAAATTGGCTGATCACTGTTTTCCTCCAAGGAACCTGTAGGGAAGAAAAGGGAAAACTGTGAACGCCTCATTCCTGAAAAGAAAAGAAAAAAAAAAAGAGTGACATGAAGGCATGGATTTATCTGGATGCCTTTTGAAGATAAGATGACGGAAAAGGGAAGAAATGCATCTGGGACAGATGGGCTACTCCAGGGTGCAGAGAAGTAGGCGTCAGTCTCTTCTCTCCAGCAACAAGCAATAGAATAAGAGGAAAGGGTTACAAACTGCACCAGAGGACATTCAGGTTAGACATCAGGAAGAATTATGTTACTGAAAGGATAGTTAAGAATTGGAACAGGCTGCCCAGGGAAGTGGTGGAGTCACCCTTTGAAGGCCAGAACCTCAGTGAGGGCTGGATGGTTTGTGTAGGGCCCCACAGGGCACTAAAAAGCTCCGGCCATATTCTTTGCTCAGTCTTGGAGACCTGTGACTACACTGCAGAGCACAATCCCACTTGGAAGACAGATGGATGTTAGCACTGGTTTATTTTTGCAGAGGTAGGAGTACATGGTTGGCTACTGCAGGGGAACAAGAGGAGCTTTCTGGAGTGGCTCAAGTCTGCCATGCCCAGGGCTTTGGCTTCTTTAAGCCCATCTGTTTAAATTAGTGACTGCAACTGAGGAAGGGCCAATTGCCCAGGCCAAGCAGTTTAGTTTTGTTTTTTTTCCCCACGTATTTGCAGTTGGGATGTCAATTCAGACTTCAAGGAAGGTCTCACAAATGCCCAGATGAGGTGCTCATTCTCCTCCTTTCTTGCCCTTGGCCAACAGGCCAAGCAGCATCTCTCTTCCCAAAGCCAAAGTACGAGCATTTAAACAGTCCATGGAGTCTGCCTCAGACAGAGCCCTATTTTCCCCTGATTCACTAGCAGCTCACTCACTGAGCTGGCCCAAGCGGTGCACCCAGTGTAGACAGACCTTTTCTTCACACTTTTGTCTGTTCCTAGCACCAGCTTACAGCCTGATACTACGTTTATAGTGGGAAGCAGATAAGGTTGCACGCAGGACTGAAACCAGTCCCTCTCAAGCTGTATCCTCAGAGGGCTTTTCCTACTCTCTGCTTTTACTGGAACAGGCTGCCCAGAAAGGTTGTGGAGTCTCCTTCTCTGGAGACATTCAAGACCAATCTGGACACATTCCAATGTGATCTACTCTAGATGATCCTGCTTGGACAGGGGGGTTGGACTGGATGGTCTTTCAAGATCTCTTTCAGCTCCTAATATTCTGTGATTCTGTGATTGCAGAGGCTGTGGCTGACCCACGGCTGGGACTGTTCGCTCTCATAAGGGAAATCCAACCTCTTCCTCCAGCCCTCGTTTGCAAGCTGGGTTCCGAAGAGGGTCAAGTTGGATGGCAAGGTGGCCAGCTCCAGCATCATTGCACAGGATCGGTGAGGAGAGGGATGGAGGCACAGCAGGATCCTGCCCTGGCACAGCAGCACAGTTCTAACCATGACCCTGCTCCTTCCACCTGCCTGCGGGTCAGGGCTGATTGTGCTGCACGCTTCTGTGCGGCGTGCGGGGGCCGTCCAGCTCTGCTCAGGCAAATGAGAGGAAGCAGGTTTTCCAGTGGGGTGATCTAATTTACGTGCAGCTTACGCTGCATTATACAGGAATATGTTTGACTCTCTGATTTCCTGATTGCAAATTTTACTCCTGCTGACAGGAAGAGTAATTGCCGTGACCAGAATCAAATTGATTGCTTAAAATGTTGGAGTTGACTTTTTTCTTCCACTTATACAATATATACATTCCTGAAGACTGAGGTTTAGAAGGGTAGATACGGTATTGGTGTTTACCAGAAGTATCTTCAAAATGCTTTGTAGTGCCAAAGTATATAGAAGGCTCATTTGCGGTATTGGAATAGAAAAGGCAACAAGGGTGTTTCTGCAGAAATAAAATATATGTATGTTTTTATTTCCTATTCTCTTACATAATCTTGTTATTAGTTTGAAACTCTCCAGGCATTCTGTAGGTGATAAAGAGAGGAGAAAAGTTATTTCTAGAAAGCTGAGCAGTTCTAATTTCTTCTGTTTTTAAACTAAACATGCCAGCTTAAGCAGAAAGGTGTAACCACACTCCACTTCGGGAACGGGATAGCAGTTGAGCCAACAAATGAAAATAAAGGACTAAGGAATTTCCATGAGGACACGCAGCCAAAGGCCACCGATCTGTCCACAGAGGCACCTGCCACACAGGATCAGAGGGATAGCAAGGAGGTCTGATGTAATGAAGGGAACAGCCATCCTCAGAAGCAATCAGACGATGGGCCGTTCCTCAGCTTGCACTGTGATTTGCACGCCTCTCCTGTGAGTTTAATCACACCCTCCCAAATCTGCTCGAACCCACACAAAGCCATACAGGAGTATGAAATCAGTCCCAGGTTTTCAGCTGTTCCCCGTTGGCCTGGTGCTGGTTTCGGGGTAGCCACCCGTATGGTTTGTTCCCAGGCCTTCCCCCTGCCTCCATCCAGCGACACCGCTATTAATATATACTCTGGTGTAAATCAGCACTGCATACTCCACACGTACTATTCGAATTTACTTAAACTTACTGAAAGATGTAGCCTTTGGGGGTTAATCAACCACTCAAGTGAAAAAGGTTATTTTGATTAAGGTTTGGTATGCTAAGTTCATACTAATATTACTGTAGATGCAGAGAAACGGGGTAATAGTCCCCTGTGTATTCAAGCACTTCATTTTCCTAGGTCTGTCCCTTGACTAGCTGGCCATCCCTCCCCATCCTTTCCCACATGACATGTGTTGCACGGATACATCACCACCATAGGTGATAAGGAGGAAGACTGTCACGCAGCAGTTTCTCCTTCTAGTCTCTTTCCCAGAAACATTGTCAGCTGAATAAACATTCCTCTCTACTCAAGAAATGAGGAATGAGCTCATGATGGGGTTGATAAGGGTGGAATCCTCCTCACAACCCAAACTCACTCGCAGGCAGGAGCAGACCAGGGCCCATACAGTCCTTCAGCCTTCTTCTATCCCTTCACATGCTCACCTACAGCCACACATCAGGAAGAGCCGCTGGCAAGCTAATTTCATATCCTCAGCCCTGTATCACCTGGCATCTTTTGAAGTGCCTGGAGAGCAATTCTGATGTATAATAGCAACCAAAACCTACACAAGCACTTAGCTTACTCAGCTCACCTTACCCCATAATTATCCTATACAATATAATTATAATTAAATCACTGTAATTTTTACAGTGTGGTGGATTTTTGTCCTTAAGAACATTAGGAAAGAGTAGGAAGAAATTTAGACCAGTACTAAGGACTTCTGAAAAATTCTCTTACTCCATTTTTCAAAGAAACATACCACTCCATGGAACCCACACCTCCGTTTTATAAGTTTTATAATATTTGGGGAGTTTCTTTTGGAAAAATGTGGAAATCTCTGAATAATTTGAAATTCAAAATGACCCTCTAAAAAATCTTAAAAAATAGCTTACTGTGGTCTAAATATAAATGGTGTTACACAGCCTTGTAGAGCATCACTCATGGGAAAGTATAAGCATAGAACTAAATTCTCACCTTCTGTAGGGAAAACTGGAAAAAAGAAAAGCCACTCTGCATGGTTGAGGGAACTGTGAGCAAGAGTATGCATGAATAAGCAGTGAGCTGCAAACATGGGTGATTTGGGCAGTCCAAGGAGACAGAGACTTCAAAGAGCCTAGGACTTGTGTGGAAAATATCCTTTGCACCATCTACTGTATGAGAGTAAGCACCCACCCACATGCATACATGGTAGACATACAGGCCTTGGTGCTATTCCCTCCTCCCTGTTTTTTTTCTTCCAGCCCCTTGAAGCAACCATCAGTGCTCACTCCTTGTTGAGTTGCACATCTTGCTTCCACAAACACCATGCCCTTTTGAGAGCCTTCGTATCAATATTTGGCTGGGTTACCCTGTAGGGGTCCTGCTGGGAAAGCCTGCGAGAGGAAAAGTGGGCAGTGATGCTCCACCTGCAGAGGCTGGAAGTGCTGGAGCAGAACACAGCCACCTTTATTCTGAAATGGCCATCTATAGTGCATTTAAGCCGCCTCCACACTGTTCTCCATTTGGTTTCATGAGTACATGGTTAAAATCTAGTCCTATTGAAGTACTATGCAGCACTCTTTTAACAGGCTTTAACTCTCAAGTCCCCAAGCCCAGTTTATTAATTCTCCAGAGACTTATATTGGTGCCACTCAAGGGAACCCAGCCCATAAGAGAAAGGTATGTAAATCTTTTTATTGTTATATAGAGAAAATAAAATACATGGATTATTACACTTGCCAAATAACTGTGTATGGCTACATGCAAAAAATAACAATAAAAGTGAAGTCATGCTTTTTTATAATGTGACTACCAGAATAATTTTATGTGAGTAACTACTATTTGGGATACATTTAAAATACTAAGACATTCTCAGATGTCTGTTTCAGCATACTGTATTAATCATCTCAGCCGTAATTGTATGATGGCCCAAAAGTCAAACTTTTCCTTAAGTTTCCTGACCTTGACCTGAAGAAAATGTTATAACAAAATTTCAGATTGGGTTTCTTCAAGGCAACAGTTCCTCTTACCTAAACATACCTTTGAAATGGAGAGAAAGAGCTTGCTGATAAATGTTTCAACACCACACTTTATTAAAACAAGTTATTTCTGTTGTTTACTATGTGGTTAGGCCATGATGAAAAGCAGATCTTCACCAATACATTTTTGTGCGAATTCCTTACCTTTCTGTTTACAAAAGAAAGTGAAGTACCTTTCAGTGGTATTTGTCACAGAGTACTAGCAGCCAACAATGCACGCTGTCAGCTGCTTAAGGTTTCACTTCCTAATTAACTTTCCTAGAAGCAAAAGAACTGTCTAAAAACACAAAGCTCTCACATTTACCCTCCTGCCACTCCATCCTATTCATCCGCAGCCCCACGGCTGTGGCCACCGAGAGCAACAAAGTCCTGAAGGAGGGTCCCTGCAGCCCAAAACATCAAGGAGGTAACCTGATCAGCCTGACTACATAGCAAATTAGTTACCTGCTTTGGGGAGGGCTGTTTTAAAAGATTACAACTCGCAATTCCACCACAAACTCCTCTATCCTAATGCTTTTCTAAAACAACTTCTTTTTTTTTCCCTTTACATAGATAATTTCCCATTCAAATTCCATGGTTTTTAGGCTTGTTGAGTGAGTGCACTGTCCTAAAGTACAAATCATCTTTTGTTCTGCTAAACAGTGAAAATATTAAATGAAGCTGAAATTATTATGGAGGGTTTTAAGATCTCCTTGTATATGATCAACAGAAAAAAAAATATTCCATGTAGCAGCTCACAAGTACGTTTTTCAGTTACAAAACAGTTTAAATTTTAGTAGTTCAAAATGCAGTCAGCAAAAAAGTAGGTACATATCCTGCCTGTTTCATACTCCCCCATTTCTTATCATTGTTAATTGAGGATCCACTTTTAGTATCAGGTATGTCTTTCAGAGCATGATGGGTTTACCTAAAGTCAACTTCTGCAATAACTATCAAAGAGAAAAGCAGCTAAAAAGTGCTGAACACAGATGTTGAACACAAATATGATTTTTACAAGTTTCTACAAACAAGCATTGGTTAAATCTCCTGCAAACAATGTGCCCCATCTTCTGCTTTTTTCTGACCCTTGGGCTGGACCAGGCTTTTATGACGCTTCCCATGACTTAAACACTACTTTTACATGAGTCACAAAGAGAGCAAAAAACCAGTGTTTTGATTTTTCTACTGTAAGTTTCTTTTTTTTTTCAGGATGATTGTAAAATATTAATTACATTACACCTTGAATGTCTCCAGATGATTGCAGACTGTGAAGCATTTCTAAATACAGGCATACAAGATGATCAGTCCAGCACACATTCTGGTAGCTAAATTGCAAAATGACAGATTCATCAACTGAACGAGCTGCTATCAGATAATATTAGCTGGCAGACATCTCAAAAGAAATGGTAGACATTGCAGAGCTCTGGCAATTAACTGTTTACAGGTCCAACACCTGCCCTAGTGATAGTATTTATTTCACAAATCATTTTAATGGCCATTTTCTCCAGCACACAAAATACTTAGCCTCGAAGGTAAAAAGTTCAGTGTCAGCCACTTTGCTGCACCACACAAAGCAGAAAGTGAAGAAAGGGAGACAAAGCACTACAGAGCCGGGTGTTGAGTGATTTCCCTGCCTCCCACTGCCACCCAGGTGAGTCAGGACACCCAGTTGGGGACAGCAACTAGGCTGATGGCTGCCCGCCCAGCTCCAACGCCACGGCGCTGGGCTGGTGGCCAGGACCAGCCGCCAAGCCTCTTGCCTTCAAAGAGGATTCTCAGTGTTTACTAACAAACAGCAAGGATCTCTTGCACACAGGGGAGTGGAGGCCATCAGTGGCATCGGGCTGCACCACTTGTTGGGCATCCCTGTCAATGGCAGGTCGCAGCTTCCCTATCCCCACCATGCTCTGAGGGGTGAGCTGTGCCTGGGCAATGCCCGCTCGTCCGTTCATAACACTCTCTTACAGTAGAGGCAATGACACTAATAACCACTAATCCTCCCAAAGGCTTTCTGGTCCCTTGCCAGGTCAGTTTTAATTGACTGCGACTGTAAAAATGTAAAACTCCTGAGGACTGGGTTACATTACATGGCAAATCTTATGAATGCATCAAATCCACTCCCCAAAAACCAGTCGGGATAGCTACTTAAATAGCCATCTGCTCGTGGAGAGCAGAGGTGATCTGCTTGGAAGTACATGACTAGCAAGCAACCATGCAAGTAACAATCTGATTTCCAACATGGTTGTTTCACTAAATAGCCATACTTCAAGTTAGCAAAGACCCAGTCCCTGTCAAAACAGACAGGGATCTCCTGGAGAGAGTCCAGCGGAGGCCACAAAGATGATTAAGGGCCTGGAGCATCTCTTCTATGAGGAATGGCTGAGTGAGCTGGGGCTGTTCAGCCTTGAGAAGACTGAGAGGGGATCTCATCAATGTTTATAAATATCTGAAGTGCAGGAGACAAAGGGAGATGGCCAACCTCTTCTCAGTGGCCTGTGGGGACAGGACAAGGGGCAATGGTCACAAGTTGGACCACAGGAGGTTCCAGACCAATGTGAGAAAGAACTTCTTCACGGTGAAGGTGATGGAGCACTGGAACAGGCTGCCCAGGGTGGGATTACCTTCTCTGGAGATATTCAAGACCTGTCTGGACACCTACCTGTGCAACCTGCTCTAGGGAACCTGCTTTGGTGGAGGGGTTGGACTTGATGATCTCTGGAGGTCCCTTGCAACCCCTACAATTCTATGTATTTCAATGGTAAGCAGGAGAGAGATTTAGGTTCTCAGTGATGTCAAATATGACCTTGAGATATTGCTCCATTTTCATTGTGAACATAAAAATGGCCAAAAGCTGCTCAAAGCCAATGTATCGATGTCACTTAACAGAAACTGCTGGTCTTAGGCACCTCAAATGTTTGGAAATGGCCTTGTTTTCCATGTCTGGATCAACAGTCCAGACATGCAGTGAAGATTGATATCATGATTCCTTTCTATAATAAAACAATATTTATACTAGGAAATACAAAAAATGTATTAACAGCGGGAAACCCCATTTTTACTGGGACAAGTCCAGGTGTTGCTTCCTAAGTGCAGACTATAAAATGCAAAGTGCAGTGGGTACCACTGAAATTGAGCTACCTAAATTACATTAATAATTTCCTACTCTGAGATTTCAGAAACAAGAGGGTATCTGTCAGTGTACAAAGGAAAAACTACAGAAGAGAAAAACATACCAGGTAACCCACTGAACAAACACCTCACACTTTCTGTTCAGGAACTTCCTTTAGACCATTTTTAAACAAGGCACTTAAAAATGCCCATACCTGCAGGGTCATATTTTTGGAAGGACATGAGTTATCCAAGACCACAAGAAGTATGCCTCCTGTGATAGTAAATAATCTGATAAATACCTGCAAACCCAGTCTCAGCCACAGTGCTTAATCTTCTTGGCAAATTGGTGTGGGTTTTTTTTTTCTTTTTTACTAGACTGATTCTCACAGGAGTACTGCTCAAATTTACTCACATAGCAGTTGAGCAGAGATAACCTCCACTCCCTGTAGTAACCTCTTTCTGTAATGGTCACTGCAACACCAAGACAGAGACACATCATGCTATGCTATGATTTCACAAGGAAAGATTTGATGTAAAAAAGCTGTGTCTGGCAAGCCAGCGGACACAGGTTATTACTGCTCTGTACCAGCTTGCTGGACACTGCACACTGTACAGATAAAGGTTATCCTTGCTCATATGAGCTTCTACTTTAAACGGGCATCCTGGCAGAGGAGGGCTGCTTTGTGTCCTACACCACCTTGCTTCCCCTCCTCACCCTTGCCTGCCATGAGTGTTTTTCAGACTTGTAACTAAACTTGGGTATGCTATCCCTTTGAAAATTCCCAGTGTTCAAGAAAAAGATGAAAAGAGCATATTTTTATTGGCTAAACCACAAAATGCCCAGATTAGGAAATGCACCTCTATTTGTACAGAAGAGGTGCAGCTGCAGAGGATCACACCCATTTTCCCCTCCGAAGATGAGGCTGCCCATGTCTTCTGTATCTCCTCAATGGTCCATTATTCTAGGCTGCAGCTAGAAAAAGAGATGGAATTTCCGTTTTGTGGGACACCAAGTTCCAGCTGAAATATGAAATGCACATTTGGAATTTCCAACATATTTTTCAGCTAGGAAAAATCAAAACATTTCCATCTGAAATGAAATGGAACAGCTGACTGCACCAGTCCTGGACCAGCCGTAGAGTCCCATAGCCTCAGCACACCTTGGGATCAGGGTCAAGTAGATCCCAGGTTGCCAACAGATGCCACCCTTGACAATCCCCTCCACACTCCCTGGCACTGCTCCCCCATCTTGCCAACAGCAGACAGGCAGGAGCATCATGGTGCTCTCACTAGCTGCACCCCAGCTGCTGCTGGGCATTAGTGCTCTCTTGCTTTCAATCTGTTACATATTGTGCCTTTTGAGCTATTTTGAGTTTTTAGACTAACATTCTTATATTTCCTAGAGGGTCCTGAGGACACAGAAGGAGGGTGAGTACATCCAGATGCTTGTACGGGCTGCCTTCAGTGCTTGGGTTTTGCACTGGCGGGATGAAGGGAAACTGAACCCAAATATTCTGTTACTGTTGTAAACTCCTCAAATTCTCCCACTTTCAATACTTCTAAAATTAGGGACATGCACCACTGCCTCACTATATCCTTTTCACTCTGCTCTTTATAGATATTCTATATGAGGTTAGTCTACAGTTTCTGTCATCATTAGAGGATTTCATGACAAATGGGCTATAAGCCTGAACCTTTAATCCTTCCTATTCATGCAAGCGTAGAGACCCCAGGGAGCACCCGCATCGTATTCTCATAGATGAGCTTCTCTGCATGTGAATCTCTTCCTCCTGAGAACAGTCAATACCCACCTCACCAATGGCAGCTTTCTGAAGGGAGGTCCATATAATTCCTCCACGTGAATCTTCATGCTAATGAAGTAGTTATGGCTAACAAATGCTTCATTAGTTGGGGCAAAATCCCTGGATGTAAGGAAGTCAAACAGCAAAACTCCTGTTGCCATTAGGCCATGCTGAGCACATCATGTAGTCCAAAGGCTACATATGGAAACAATGTCAGTGCATCCTCATTTAAAAAAATAATACCCATCTTGGGTGTTTTTTCCCTATTATTTTCTGGCCCATAACAAGGTCCAAGAAATCCTAAGTTTCATCTTTCCTAGAAAGCATTTTAAGAAAACTAAGATTCTTCCCATCATATATACCTTGAGAACAGAAAAATTAGCCTAGATTCATAGATAAAACCTCATTAGCTGGAAAAAACCAAATTCAATTAAAAAATTCATAGGTAAAAACTCAAGAAGAAAAGATTATAGTTGGGGGGGGGAAAGTAAAATTAGTTCAGGAAAAATATTCCTTAAGTACTCCAGATAATAAGGTGTAATAATTTGACAAAATAATTATGCAGTTATTATAACATTATTTTAATGGCCTTGTTCTAGATTAGATTGAAGTTATTTTTAAAGACACTATGCATTTTTCACCTTCTGATGCTTCTAAAAGTAGTGTTCCATGGATGCTTTAGTTGTAAAATTTCTCATTAAAAATCTTATTTCTTAAATTCATTTTTCTGAACAGGTTTACTACTGCATTAAAAGCATGGAAAACTTCCAGATATGGCCAATAAGTTGATGTCACTTTGAATTAGATTGGTTGTGCCTGAAGAGCCTAAAGTAGCTGAAACTTGCTGGTAATTCTGACCTTCATTTTTGTCTATGGAGCACTGTGAATCTCAGTGTCTAAAATTTTGATTGTGCTCCTGAATCTTTTTTCTGAACACACTGGGATTGTATGGATGAGCAAGAGAAACCTCTATCAGTGTCCCTCCCAAAAGTGCTATACACAGTGTCTGCAGATCACAGAATCATAAAATCACACACTGGTTTGGGTTGGAAGGGAACTCAAAGCCCATATAGTTCCAAGCCCCTGCCATTGGGAGGGACACCCTCCACTATCCCAGGTGTTCCAAAGCCCCATCCAACCTGCCCTTGGACACTACCAGGGAGGAGACAGCTACAACCTCTCTGGGCAACCTGTGCCAAGGCCTCACCACCCTCATAATGAAGGATTTCCTCCTAATATCTCATCTAAACCTATTTTAGCTTCTACCCATGTCCCCTTGACCTATCAATACCTGCTCTGTTTATAGAACAGTTCCTCTCCAGCTTTCCTGTAGGCCTCTTTAGGTACTGGAAGTCCACCATAAGGACACCCCAGAACCTTCTTTTCTCCAGGCTGAACCTCCCCAACTCTCCTGATTTTTCACAAAAGAGAGGTACTCCAGTTCTCTGGTCATCTTTGTGGCCCTCCTCTTGATTCTCTCAAACAGGTCCATGTCTCTCTTGTACTCCAGACTAGAGAGACTCCAGAGCTGGATGCTGAGTGGACCTCTAGGTGGGGGTCTCACCAGAGAGAGATGAAAAGCTATGAATGGCAGATTCACACCTAAGACCCTAAGGATTTTGTAGCTTAAGTCATTACCCACACACTGCTTCTCTGGAAGCAGAATTAATGTCTGGTTTTCCATAGCCTTGTATTGTTTGCCCCCTATTTACCATTCCTTCCCACCAAAATTATTTCAGACTCCATCCCTGCTGTGGCCCAGAGACCAAGAAAGAGCAGGGGCTGATGATCTGGCCAGGTTACACGTGCCATTTTGTCCACCCAGATCTAGGCTTTCCTGCAGCAGAAGCATGCCCCTGTGCCATTCATCTCAAATAAAAGCCTTCACAAAAGATGTAGGTAGCTGTTATTTCTCCCCTATCTGGTTTATTTGGCTAAAAATAAGATGAATGATTGAAGCATTCAACAATTAGGAAACATTGAAATTAAATTTGCCTGCATAACTAACATTTAACTGGCATTTTACTGTTCTTCATTAGCTTCCAGCATTTTATCACAGGATCTCTGTACCATGTAATTAACAGAGCAAATATGTTTTAGAAGTAGATCCAAATTATGTTACTTGTAGGACTTGTAGGACTTGTAGGACTTCTTCCTTCCTTGAAGATATAAAAAAATGAATGAGGAGGGAAGGTGCCAAAAAAGAATAGAGAAGTTCATGCCCGCAACTTCTATAAATTTCGATACCAGCTCAAAGCCAGGCATCTTTGATGATCAAAAGGGTCTCTTCCAACCAAGACAATTCTATGATTCTATGATTTCACATGCGGTCTCTAACTGCAAGTAATCCCTGGCAGAAGATCTTTGTACTTGACTCCTAAGCATTCCCAGATACAACTCCTTGAGAGCTAAGTCCATCAAAAGTTTTGTACATTGCAGACCCTCACCTTCTTAAAAGGGTAAATGTTATAAATAATCACTTCTGACCTCAGTTCCTAAATATTTCATCAGTCCACTTCTACAGTTTGGTCAATAACCCCTTCCTATCATAAAATCCAATGTTTTAATGATGCAATGAATAAAATACATCTATACATTTAGAAATACATCTATACAATACAGAAATACATCTACGTGACACACATTGCCATCCCTAGAAAACAAACCTACATTAATGAATGTGCCTGTTGCAGGTTAGCCAGGGTGCAGCAGATCAGGTGTGGGGCACCCTCATGAGCATTGAAGGGATGTGGGAGCATTGGTAGCTCAGCAACTCAGTAACTCAGAGGTTACACTCACTTGGTGTGCAGAAAGTGTCAGCTATGTGGAAGAAGGATGATTTTAACAGGCAATTTGAACCTGTGTATGAGGAAAAAGGATGCCAAAGGAGGGCTATGTGACCGTAATGTTTTCATTTAACACTGGCTGTGCAGCACTTCATTTTGCAGTCATGATGGTGTATCTTGAAAATGAATTGTTTCAAACCTATGGAACTACAAGAGAAAAAACTTGTGGAAAAAGTATAGTATTTTCTGTACTTGAGCTCCAAGATTGTCTTGTCCTCTCCTCTCTCAGACCTGTCCTGCCTACTGTCTATTCACCACCCTCAATTCTTCATCCCTTTTCTCAATATCCATCCCAATCTCTCTCTTTTGGTTTTTCCTACTATCCCCAATGCCCCATCCATGTTCTACTAGCACATCCCACTGTCCCTTTCGGGCTATCCCTGCACTGCTCATGGCTTCTGTCCTCTTGTCCTGACAACCTCAAATCCTGCTGTTGATTTCAGTACTTCATTCAGGTTCCTTGTCCAATTTCCACCTGACCCAGTCTCCCATGTGCCCTGCCCTGAGCAGGACAGCTGAAACTGGGGAAATAAAGGTAAGTCCACTCAAAAATGTTCTTTTATCATCTTATATCAAAGATGACTGTGCTAAGCATATACAAAATTGGGATATTTTTTCAAAACTTTATAGTGTAACCAAAGTTTATAGCCAAGGTTAACCAAGATAAACAACTGTAGAGTCAAAGAAAAAAAAAGTAGTTTGGGTTTTTTCCTAAAAATATGAACAAGAAAATATTTTAATGAACTGATTTCTTAAAGCTGAGAAAGATTAGAAATTTCCCAAAATAATACAGACACCACCCACCCTCCCTGTGTTATGCAAATAATCTTCAATTGGGTGGGAAAAGAAACTGAAAAAGTAGCAAAAGTTTAGAAAATTTTCTGAGGTCAAAATTGAAAATATGTAGCATCAGCAAATCTGCTTGTAATAGCAGTTAAATACAATAGTGCATAAAAGCTTAATCATAAAATATTTCTTCTACTGTATCCTGTGCAAAATATCATCTTGCATAATACTTTATAGCTGAGCTAAAGAGGAAGTGACTTTTTTAAGTAAGAGAATTTAACAGGCATAAATGCTAAACTTGTCCAAGGATCACATCTTTAATGATGGATCCAACTTCCATCTAAATTTAGCTTAGAAACCAATTGAAGATTTACTTGTGACATGCCAGAAAACTTGTTCAATGTGCAGTCTTGTAAAAGGACCGGCTGCACCTTTCGTATAAACCCAAAGATTTAATCCTTTCAGAACAAATCTTAGTCTTAAAATCGTCATCATGCTTGGGCATTCCAGAATGCTTTAGCATTTATTATTATTTATTGACTCTTAAGTATGTGAACTCAGCCAGCAGAAAAGGATCCTCAGTACCATAAACTAGATGAGTGTAGAAAAAGGCCAAATGACTAATTCCCAAGGTTATACACTAATTGTATTTATAGTTAGCAGCAAATTTGAAGCCATTACACGTGGACATTTTTTCACTTTGTACTGTTAATTAGTGCCTCCCTGATCAAATTCACTTGCTTTAAAGCTTCCTGATTATTAAATGGTGCTTGCTAGTTCAAACTAATTCCAAATAAGAAAAAAAAATAATGTTTAGTTGTGCAGCAGAGATTAAAGGGCTTCGACATGCTCACTGTTAACAGGAAGTAAAGAAAATACATTTCTTCATCAAATCATTTTCACAGTCTCATATATTTCATCAAAAATGGCCATTAGTGTTATTTCAAAGACGTGCCTGTGGTTTCTGCTAACTACTTATTACACAACCATCATTTTATAATATAAACCAACGACTTGGTGATAAAGTACACCAGTTGGAAACATAAACAGATGCATTATGGATAACTTAAGTACTGCTTTCTCTTCTACAGATTCATTCTATGTCACTTAAAAGGAAAAATCAAAGGAACCTTATGTTTAATAATATTTAGATATTCAGGATATGCCTAAACTTAGCAAATTAAAGCAGTTCCAATGTTCTATGTTGCAGAATACTGAATTCCAGGTTCAAGAATTAAATGAGATGGAAAATGCTTATGATCCCTTGATAAGCATAGCTAGGAATGAATTGGCATATGGAGGAGAAAGAAAAGCCAAAAACAGCAAGAGTTGTGCTGTGCAGGGCTTTTATAATGACTTTGTGGCCCTGTTTCCCAGATTATGTTTCCATTTTTTTAAAAATCAGACAGGCAAAGAAGTACATTGAAAAATTATATTCTGCTGCAGAACTTTCAACATGTTTTTATACTATCCTGTGGTACTGCGAACCCAATCTTAGAATGCATGCACAAGCAAGTAGCCTCACCTGCAGGATTAATGTCCTTGTCTCTAGCAGTGCAGTCAAGGAAAGTAACACTCCAGCATTTTGTTTGTCTGTTAGTATGGATGATCTCATATTCAAGTTACTTTATACAGAGTTCAGGCCTCTACTATTGTATACTTTAAAAGAAATTTCCAAAACTTTATAATTCTTCACATTGTGACAATGTGAAGATGAGTTGATAGAACTGCTCTCAGATTGGAATTTCCACGCACCTCCTCAATTTCTAAAAGGAAAAACCTAGAAACCATCAGACTCCTTCCCATTTTTTCTGGATAGTCTCCATTATACAAATTGCCCCTTTAACACCAACAATAGGACCCTTCTCATCAGTCATTTCCCAGTGGAGGAAAGGCTTCTTTTAGCAGCACTTTCAACATGGTCTCCTACAACTTTCTTATGTCCAAGGTGAGTCTTTACAGTCCTGATTGCTAAACTACAAAATGGAGGAAAAAGTGACTGGATTGTCCATTTCAAAGGCTACTGGTCACAGGGTAGTACACTGGTGGCTAAAGGAATTCCTCAAGGGTCTGTTCTGGAGCCTGTTGTGAATACTGAAGACAAAAGGTCTGTTGGAACAAGAGGAATTCATACTGGATAGAGGGGTGCGGGGGTGGGCAAAAATCACCTTCCCATAATTTAACATTGCAATAGGTTACCCAGAGAGGCTGTACAGTCTCCATCCTTGGAGGTTTTCAAAAGCAAATGAGTAAAGAGCCAAGCCACTTGGTCTGACTCCATAGGTGTCCCCACTTTTAGCACGAGGTTGGACTAAGAACCTCCTGAGATCTTTCTCAACATCATGGATTTTACAGTTCTTGAAACAGTAACAATGGTGTGGTGTCAACCAGAGTGATAAACAGTGTTAAGACCCTTCAATAAGTAAGACCTGAAGTTTTGGTGCTGTACAACAACCTAGGAGCTTGGGAGGACAAACTGTTAGAAGGAGAGCCAAACTGTTAAAATAAGGACCCACACACTTTTGATTGAGCAAACAGAAAAATATGTAGTGCTTTGCAGGCTTCTGAGATGTCCCAAACATACACCACAGTTAACACAAGCACAAGTGAACAGGAATCTTTCCACTAATCTGACATTCACAGTTTACTCAATTTCTACATTTTATTTCTTTTCCTTAATCTATTAGGATTTTATTGTTATAAACAGTTTATATTGTCTGCGTGTGATGTTCTGTGCACTGATCTAGAGCAATTCCTATCAACATAACTTCAAGATAAGACAAGTCTCGAGCTTGTTTTGCATGCATTTTTTCCAGCATTTTTTCCAGAAATTAAAAAAAAAAAAATTTTAATCAAAACCTGTAAATATTGTTATTGCCTTTTGTTGTTGGGATTTTTTTTCTTTTGAGAAAACTGAAAATGTCATTGTGCTTGTCCAGAATAATTCAAGTAGTAGATAAATAAACAATAATTGTAGAACTGGCATAGCCAATTGACTTTCGACCTCACATAACTCAGCCACTGTATTTCTTCTACTGCATCCTGCTTGTAAGCGCCAGGGGATAAATAGCAAGAGTGACTACTCCAGTCATCACCTCCCCTTCCTCAATACCTTAACCCAAAAGAGCAAGTTAAAACACAGGATGCTAATTAACCGTAAAACAATCACGAGGCAGCTTTTTGCACTACATCTCCGGACTCATCTTTGTAAAAGAAACTGTCTGACTCCACGTAAAACGTCTGACTCCACGTAGCATTGTGAAGCCCTAGAAAAGGAGGGACACTCCAGGACAATACTTGGTACCAAACACAGAATGAACGTGAGAGTGTGCCTCAGTATTATAGTCACAGCTAATTTTTAAATCAAAGAAGTGAAAAATAGGAAACATGGCTAAATTTAAGCTCTTAATGTTAATTGCTTAGTGAAGAGTGTCAAGAGTATGTAGTAGGGTTGTGTTATAATCAAGAACAAACAGTGCCCTCTGTGGTTTAACAGAAATCGCGGTGTTGGTTCCTTCTCCATTGTATTTTTAAACACAGGAGCCAAGAGCACCCAAAATTGCCCTATTTAGTATAATCACTTAGCTCGATGAAAATCCTCAGTCATTTTAGCATGCTTGCCTCAGGAATGCAGATTACAAGTAGCAAACAGAAAGTAATCCACAAATAGCTTTAGAATCCTGTTTGAAAAATTGGCCTGTGAGCTATGTAGGTCTAAAAGCCAAGTGAGTACATTATGATCCAAAAAGAAGTGAACGATTTTTTTAAATGATTTATGTAAACTAGGAAAGAAAAACTCACTTTAAAACAAACTCGAGTGTGTATTGTTGATACAATCACATTTTAGAATACACTAAGTGTTCCAAATGGCCCTCAGATCAATTTTGGGAAGTAAACAAAGCTCAGCTTTCAATGAGATTTAGGTTTTAAAACACAAGAAATTAGGTATAGGTTAATTCAAACATTCATTAGATCCAGACTGCCATGAGTTATATTCCATGGTCTAAAGTGATGACTAACACAGATAACAGTCATGCTTATGCAATCTGTTACAGATAATATGTGAAGTAAAATAGTTTGCATAAACTCTAAAAAAAAGGATCTTTCCAGTTAACAAAAGAGCCCAAATTAAAACATAATTTAAAACATGAGTTTTGTTCTATATTTGAAATCAGAGTGTCCACATTTTGTACACACACATAGGCACACGCGTGTGCGCGCGCGCGCACACACACACACACACACATTTTAATAGATGCCAGATGGGAAATGTACTTGACATCCAGTTTACTTTTGGAGATGTGAACGTGTCGGCCTTGCCATCATGCTCACGCAGTACAGAGCAGCCTGCAGCGGCTGCCGCAGGGCACAGGCCCTGGGGTGACACACTTTGCCACAGAGGCCAGGACACACCCCAGGGTCATCTGTGGACCTTGGGAGGAGGTAGCAGCCAAAATCAGTTCCCATCCCCTGCGAGCAGACACTTCTGCAGGTGGGATGACACAGCCCAGAGCTCAGAGAGCTGCGCTTGGGGGCTCAGCTCTCCACTTTTGGAAGGGAGTCTTTGGGGAATTGAAGGGTTCTTGTGCAATTCCCACCTCACTTGCTTCTCCCCCACTCCCCCATCCACGGTTTGGACAACAGGAGTGTGGGACAAGTCTGCAGACCAAGGGCAGGAGTGATGGTGTAGAGCTGAGCCCCAAAGTGGGGTCCAAACCATGTGTATGTCCCCTACTGTGTAAGGTGGCATGATTTTTGTCACTCTAAGCATCTGGAAAAGTCTTGACAGTGGTTTGTAGTAAGTCATGTTTACACCCCTACGAGCTCTGAGCTGTGCACCAAGACCACCCTGGACACTCTGCCAAACTGAAAGATGCTGACTAGCATCCAGAGACCTTATAGTCCAAGCACAGGTGACAGTAGGTAGAGGAGGGGGGCCCTCAGATATGTGACATCTCACCATGACAAGACCTCATCTCCTGACAGAGTCTCCAAAATTTTAATATGGAACATCTAACCTGCCTTTTGAAGGAGAAACAGGGAAAAACATAACTTTCCACAGCCTAGTTTCAGTGGTTAGTCATCATGTGTTGTTCTCACGGGCATCAGGATAAGACCTGCTGAAGCAGCTGGAGGAATACCATGGCAGATTTATAGTACAATAAAGCTTCATTCATGGCTGTTTGTAAAAGGCTGTGAAGATGTAAAAAGTAATATAAGCACTGAGTGATATTATTAGTATTTCAAAAGCTACTTTGGCTTTTAGATTTGATACATTTGCAGCACGCACCAAAAAAAAAAACATCTCCCAATGCTCAGTTCAGTAGCTGGAAAGCCATCAGTGGGCAGAGTGAAAAATGAACTCACAAGTATCTATCAAAACACACTAATTTGGAATACTTGTATCTGTAAAATATTAGAGTGTAAAGCATTATTAGAGTTACCTGGATGTCTGAGATGGATATGGGAAGATGAAGAAATTAAATATTTACTTTACTACCCAGGGTGTCACTTTTGTTATGATATCTAGGTGTAGAGTGCTTTTCTGGCTGGGTTTTTTTATAAACTCAGCATCACAGGGCACAGCACAAACCTGTCTAAATAGTCTCCAGAGGCAGTTTCACTTTGTTGATTATTGTTGATATAGGTGCAAGTCTGTGGAACCTTCTACTGTCGTCTGAGTGACTCTTTATCCCCTGGCACAAAACTTCGTCACCTCAATCTTGTGGCATATGAGAGCATTTCACAGTTCCTAAAAAGTGGTTGGTATGCCCCAAAAGCCCAGGGAATATGTTTTGTAAATTGCTCTTCTGGGCTTGTAGAACTGGGTTTGCAGTGATGTCTTTTCAGCATTCCCTTTTGCCAAGAGGCAACTGATTCCAGTGGAAAGTCTGGGAAGCTGTGAATTTACAGAGAAGAGGCATTTCAATGATAAAGGAAAACACTGGAATAAGAGGTTGGGCAAGCGGACTCTCCAACAAAACACAAAAAATAATGAGTATATAAAATGCAAAATGTATATATAAAAACCCCAGTTTGAGCTGTTGTGACAATGTCTCACAGGAGCTGAGGGCAAATCATTTCCTCTCTCCACTTTCATCCATGGTTGCATCTCTTGGCAAGACCTTATCTCCTGGGGTGCCAGAATGACTCCCAGGATATACTGTCATATCTTCACTGTGAATAGGATCTGCTGATAATATCTGTGAAAGACACAGGGGAATAAAACAACTCTTATTAGGAGAAAACCAAAAAAAATATTAAATTATTGTTGCATGTTTATGCTACTATCAAAGTAAAAAACAGAACTTATTCTCAAAACAGCTACGATACGGAACTACATACATAATCAACCTGTTTATAATGTCTCAGATAATAATTTGGATACTATATCACAGAAGGAAGAAAGAAGACATAATTAACAAATATATTATTAATAGGATTACATTATTGTTATGTTGAAGCCTTGGGCATTTTATTGAAAAGCCTTCTTGTAGGCCAACTGTGAGTACAAAGGCATCTTGACTCTTAAAGGAAGCCTGAGGGTTCTATTTTTCTCATTAATAATTAAGTATATGTCCCTTACACCTTACTTCAAATTTTCTCATGAGCTGCTCTCATGGTTTAACCACAGCCAGCAGCTCTGCCCCACACAGTCACTTTCTCTCCTACACGCCCCACCCCGCAGTAGGATGGGTAAAAGTGAAAAAAATGGTGGGCTGAGATAAAGACAGTATAATAGATAAAGCAAAAGCTGCTCATGCAAACAGAGCAAGCCAAGGAATTCATTCTCCACTGCCCATGGGCAGGCAGGTGTTCAGCCATCCCCAGGAAAGTAGGGGTACGTCACCCATAAGAGTGACTTGGGCAGACAAGTGCTGCAACCTCTGCTGTCCTTCCCCTTCCTCCTTCCCCCAGGTCTATATGCTGAGCATGATGTCATATGGTACAGAATGTCCCTTTGGTGAGTTGGGGTCAGCTGTCCTGGCTGTATCCCTTCTCAACTCCCTGTGCACCCCCAGCGTACTCACTGGTGGGGTGGGATGAGGAGTAGGAAAGGTCTTGTCTCTGTGTAAGCACTGCTCAGCGGTGGAAAAAAAATCTCTGTATTATCAACACTGTGTTCTGCACAAACCCAAAACTTGGGCCCATACTAGCTAGCATAAAGAAATGAACTCTATCCCTGACAAAATCAGCACTGCTTCATGTTCAAAGTGTTGCTGGTAGGAGGGATGGTTTCCCACGGGCACTAAGAGCTTTGTCAGGGTAAACTGAAGTGCCTTTTGAAGGGTATCTAAAGAATAATGCAATCATCAGGAGCAGTCAACATGGGTTCACAAAGGTGAAGTCCTATTTAAGTAATTTGATATCGTTCTATGATAAGGTCATCTGCCTAGTGGATGAAGGGAAGGCGATAGAATTTTTATGAATTTTAGTAAGGCTTTTGATACTGTCCCTCATAGTATCCTTCTGGAAAAAAAAAGGTCCAACTGCGGGATGAGCAGGTTCACAGTGTGCTGAGTGAAGAACTGGCTGAAGGGCAGAGCTCAGTGTATTGTAGTGAATGGAGATGCATGTGGCCAGAAACCTGTCTCCATTGGTGATCCTCAGGGACCAGTTCTGGGGCCAGCTCTGCTCAACGTATTTATCAATGATCTGGATGCAGGAGTTGAATGCACCATTGGCAAGTTTGATGATGATACCAAACTGGGAGGTGCTGTTTACTCTTTTCATGACATGATTCCTTGGAGAGGGATCTAGATAGATTGGGACATTGGGCAATGATTAATGGGATGAAATTTAACATGTCCAAATGCCAGATCCTGCCCCTGGGATGGAGTAACACCAGGCACAAGGATAAATTGTGAGGAGCAATTGGGTTTTAGATTTTTGGTCCGCCCTGAAGAGGTCAAATAGTTGGACAATATGATCAATGTAGGTCACTTCCAACAGGTACAATTCTATTCGGTTCTGCTGTATTAACCAATCATCTTCACATACAAGCATATGCCCATATGAGGAGAGCCCCTTCAGGCCACCAAAAAGAAAAAAAAGTTTTTAAAAAAGTCAAATCACAACACATGGAAAAAGCTATTAATTCACCTCCTCGATCTTGTTGACAGCAGATGATGCTCCTACAACAGAGCTTCTGCAGGACTACCTGGTTGGTTGTCATAGCAACCTCACATAAGAGTCTTCAACCAAGGAACAGTCTTCAACTGTTTCCCTACACATCCAACTCTGTAGCTCAACTTATTTCAGAGCTATCTGCTGGATGCTCAGCTGAAAATCACTCTATTAACTCTTACTGTTTGCCAGTGTAGACTACACACTGCCCCCCCAACAGAACTCCTCTGAAGTCACGTGAGGTTTGCAAAAGTCTTAAGTTAGGATATCTTTTCCAGCAAGGGTAAAGACAGAAAGTGGCTCTAATCTGACCAGCATGCAGGGCTAGCCTTTCTCTTCTCTAATCAGATGCAGCATTTATTCCCATTTTGGTGATTTAGCCCTGGCTGGAGGCCAGACTCCCACCAAAGTCATTCTATCACTCCCCTCTTAACTGGACAGGGGAGAAAATATATGCTGAGAGGCTTTGGAGTCGAGATAAGGACAGGGAGATATCATTTTACAATCAGCATCATGGGCAAAACAGTCTCAACACAGAAGAAAGGCAAGAAAACTCTCTAATTTATTACACTGTGCTACACACGCAGAGAAAAACAGAGTTAGACAATGAGAAGTACAAACAGCTCTTAAAACACCACCCCCTACCCCTCCCTTCTTTGCAGACTTCACTTTATTCATGTTGTTTCTTTTCCCCAGGTTGACATAGGAGAAAGGGGGGGAAATAGGGAATGAAGGCTTCAGTCTTCGGTCAGTTCCTCCTGAGTTGTTCTCCTTCTCAGGGGGTGGGGGAGTAGGGTTTTAATAGGTTTTAATATGGCTTCACCATGGTATTCTCCACAGGCCACAGGGAATCTTCTCTCAGCATCTCCTCCTTCCTTTCACTGACCTTGGTGTCTGCAAAGTTCTTACATCTTTTCACTCCCTTCTCTGGTGGCAAAATGTGTCTGTTTGTGCTTTTCTCTCTCTAAAATGTGATTCCCAGAGGTGCTGTGACTGGCGCTGATTGGCCTGGCCACCTTGTCAGTAACAGGGTTTGGGAGTTTGGCCTTGGGAGCTCAGTTGGGATTTACTCTGTTAGACCCTTAAGAAACTTTCTAGCTGCTTCCTAAAGAAGCCACGTTGCAAACCCACCACACATTACTCACTTCCGCAGCCAGTGAAGTGAGTGCCCTACAGACAGGCGATCCCTTCCTTGCAAAACCCCGATCCAGTTCTTGGGGGTGACTACCCTGCGCCCTGAACACTGTACTGCTCCATAGGAAATGACAAATGAATACAGTTCGCCTCATTTAGCATAGACTCAGGGGTAGCAAACTATTCCCAATGTTTCCAAGATTTTGAGTAATAGATTTTCAACTTTAGGTGTTGTTCTTTCAATTAAAATTATGTGAGCGATTAGGACGAGGGAAAGGCTGACTACCTGTCTAAGAAAAAGATAAGCAACTTGGTATTAGTAGCTCTGTTGGCTACTGTTTATGCAATGAAGGCTTCATAACATGAAGGGAGAAGACACCAGAGCAAGAATGAGATGCTCCTGTTCCATCAGTATTCCTTCAAGACTTGACCTGGACAAGCATACTTTGTGGATTTTTCTCTGGACAAGGGCAGACTAGCAACCTGTGGAAATTACAGGTCTATTTAAAGCATACTCTGGTGGTCACTGACACTTAGCGTAACCTCAGTTGACCCAAAACCTTTCATCTGGTCTCCAGCTCAGAACAGAAAAACTCTCTTTGCCTCTCCAGATTCCTTAGCTTTTCCCATTCTCCAAATTCTTCCCTGTGAGTCCTAGCCTCCCAGACAGCAGTATAAACTCAGCTATTCATCAAGTAGATTAATCTATTTATTACACCGGTGCAGTTTGTACGTTCTTCTACTTTGATCTTCTCTATAAAAATAGCACATTAAAACTCCCTACAGTTATTAATTTAATGAGACCATATTTTTAAAAAATTCTGATTTTAAATTTTCTATTGAAGGAAATGTGGCCCATTCAAGCAATATTGCTCAAATAGTTAACACCACTCCCAGATAATATTTGAGCCCTATTAAACAGCAAAACTGTCAATCTTCAGCTCACAGCCCTTAGGTTGTATCACATTTGCTTTTCCCAAACCATACCTGAGCTCTACCTCTTATCATTGGTTAACTGGAGACTTCATACTACATAGCTACCAATTCTAAGTAGAAAGAGTACCTTAAGGCTTTGCCTTAAATTCCAACTTCTCTTTTTATTAATCACATTGGACCCCATGAGTCTTTCACCAGAGGATCTAATCTTTCGTCCTTTCTGATCTTTTTGTACCCACCTATTATACCCATTTTGTACAGTGAGGATCTGATGAACTTATTTAGGAGATCACCTTGCCTGACAGATTCCTTTGGTGGCTCCAAGTCAGAGCCACCTGTCTCATAAGCAAGGGTCAGCTTCTGCTTTCCCAGAAGTGTGACATTACCTTTACTGGTGTGGTTGATTTAGAGGACACGTCTCTCTTAGTAGCCACCTGTCTTTGATACTGACCACTCGCCAATCTCGACATTGGTTGCAAACCATCTCTACAATGATTTCTGTTCAGGTCTGCATTTAGAAAAACTGAGGAACACGGGACCCAGAACTGCAAGATACAACTGAAAATAGATATATTCGTAAGTGGTGATCCATTTAGTATATTATAGCATCTAATCCAGCTAGTACACTCCAGGGAGTAAATTAGACTGCTCTTGATTAAAATGCTACACAGTATTAAAACATTTTACAAAAGTAGCTTTTCAACCAACTTGTAAGCATATATTAAAAAAAAAAAAAACCAAAACCAAAACAAACAACCCAAAACACAGGTTTATTTCAGTGATGTTCTATGCTCTGGGGACTAACTATATTAACTTCCTCCAGTTTTTATTACTTGAAACTTTCATCAGCAGTTCTGGGTTGGTTTTGGGGTTTTTTTTTACATGATCAGTATGAAAGTAAAAGGCTTAAAATTACCTGGTCTTCAATTTTACCCTTTTTAATATGGTATAACTTTATTTTTTGCTCAGTCCTCTAAAACTTTGCACTGTTCCAAGACTTAATGAAAAAATACTATTAATCATCCAGCACGTTCTTCAGCAAGCTGTTATAAAACTCTCTGATGCAAATTATTTAGACCTCCCGATTTTAAAATATCTAGTTTTAGTAGCTGCTGTTTAACGTCCTCTGAGAAACTGCTGGACTGGAAAGTGTTTCAGTATCAGGCTCAGCATGTAATATGACTAATTCATGCAGCTTTTCCCCACATATGTAACAGAAGTAATTGCTCAATGCTTGTTATTCCTCCATTATAATTTACACTTTTGCAATTTGTCCTTTCAATGGCCAGTATTCTTTGTTGTTACTAAGCTCCCACATCTTTTCCTATTGCCTTTGGCTATTGCGGACATCAATTTGTTCTTGTGATTTTCTATTTTGATTATCAGGCTTTTGGACTCCTTATATCCTATGTAAAATCAAACCTATTAATGTACTACAGAGTATGTGTTTTAGAGTTTATTCTATCTCCACACAGCAGTTGAGTTAAAACCTACTTGTGGTCTAATTGTGGCACATAGTTCTGTGATTATTATTACTTTTCTATCCACTAAGATTAAATCTGATATACTATTTAATTCTGATAAATTGTTTAAAATTCAGCATGTCTGGAAAAGTCTTTATGTTATTTTAATGTTGATGGAATGGGAGACCTAGCATGTCATTCAAATAGAAACTTCCAGCATCTTATGTTTTTTTTTCATTCCAGCACATACTACGGGGAGGCATTATAAAAAAAACCCACTACTCTGATTTGGTGATTTCTGTTGAAAACTGATTAGAAGCATCTCCTGTTTTCCCACAGAAAAGCATTTGGTGTCATTTTAATGACCTGATATAAACTATGACAAGATCATGGGACTTCAAGAGACAGACTCTTTCCTATGTACAGTCACATCACATGATACCTTTCAGGCTAAGATTTTAATTTTTGTTTCTATAAGGCATACCCTTACAACAAAGAGTTCATGTGGATTTTTAACCATGTGTCCTGGTTTCAGCTGTGATAGAGTTTTCTTTCCAGCAACTGGCATGATGCTGTTTTCAATTTCAGGTGCATGTTGATAACACACTGATGTTTTAATTGTTGCTAAGCAGTGCTTACAATGAAGTCAAGTGTCGTGGTGAGCCAGAATCAGAGACATTTACTCATAGAGTTATCGTATCTGTTCTGATTCATTGTGAGTTAGTAGTTCATATATATAGGTTTACTCTTAAGCGTGACTTTACATGATTGGTTAACGCATATATTTGTACAATTCTAATTGGAGAATTCCAGTGCTATCAGTGAAGTTGATAGATATGCGCAGCCGCGTATCCTGGCTCCATCCTTATCAGGTCTGGTCTCTTTGATTCTTCTTGTGTCTCCTCTTGATATCTTAACGAGCACCCTTAACAAGCTTAGGCTTCCCCAGTCTTACTTATCAGATTGTCCTCTGATGTGCTAATGTTCATGCCCGGGTTATACAGTTCTAGTATTTTTTTATGTCCATTGTCTGACAAGAAACTCTCTACAGTCAAGGACTTTTCAGTTTCCCAGACCCTGCCAGCAAGGGGGCTTGAGCCTCTGAAGGAGGTACACAACAAACTGAGAGGGGGCACAGCCAGGACAGCTGACCCAACTAGTCAAAGTGAGATTCCAGACTGTGTGACAGCATGTTCCATATATAAGCTAGGGGTAGTTGGACAGGGCAGCACCACAGCTCTGGAACTAGCTGGGCATCAGTCAGCAAGAGCTGAGCAGTTGTGCTGGGCATCACAACATTCTATTGCTGTTGTTATTGTTGCTGTTGCTATTATTCTCTTCCTTTTCTGTTCCATTAAACCCTTTTTACTCAACCCACAAGCATTACTCTTTCTGATTCTGTCTTCCATCCATCCCACTACAAGGAAGGGCTGAGGGAATGGCTCTGTGATTGCTTTAGCTGACTGCTGGTTCATCTCCAGGCAGCAGCAGTCACTTCTAAAAGACGAGCATCATAGCTGTCTGCCGTATCCTCATCAAAGTCATTCTTCTACATAGAAATGCACAATGGCAAGCAACACATATGAACTCTTTTTTTAAAAGTTTCAGCAGATGCTAAGGATAAAACCACTTCAAACCACTGCCCATCCATCCCTTCTTCACTGTGCAGAAACACTGAACGCAGCCCTAAGTAGCTGTGTCGGCTGGGAGCTCTCTTCTGCTTAGACAATTTTCTATCTGATGCTGGTACCTGGGCAAAGGACATTTCCCTCAGTACAGCTGCAGGTGTGCACACTGCAGGGAAACCCACCAGCTTCTGGGACCAAAACAGCCAGTTGTGCCATCATGCTCTGCTTTTCCCCTTGTTTTCTCCTGGCACCACGTTCTCTGACTGTAACTCCTCTGAAACTAGAGTGAAAATTGCATGGAGAAGAGCAGGGGAGGAGAAGAGGGGAAGGGAGGGTATGTCCAGTGACTCAGAGAGAGATAAAAGCCTACTCTACGTAGCCTATCATTCTCTTTCCCCTCTTGACTCTTCCTAAATAGGTTACATACAGGGACTACTACATTCCAGGCATGTGAGTCCTACAGGCAGCATCCAGTGATGGCAATGCAGCCAGATTTATTACCAGGTTCGGAGCACTGTTGTACAGACTATTAAATACTTGTTTTCCTCACATCCCTTTGTGCGTTGATTAATTTTAGCTCGATATCTGGATTGGATGGAAAATGAGCACTCATTTGTTCCCATTTCTACATTGGTTATCAGGCAAATCTAGTTGTTCCATTCCATACAAGTCTGGGAGGAGGCTCCTCTCCTTGGGGCTGAAGGCAGCAGGCTGAGGATGGAAGTCCACAGGAAACAAAGCTCATTAAAATCACCCTATAATATTTATATGCATGCATTTAAAGTAAAGGGGTTGTTAGGACTTTGTGCAAAGAAGTCCACTTTATTTCTAATCTCCCTGATCCCCCATTGCACACAGAAGGGACTGAAAGATGTTTAATGTGGCCACAAAACCCCAATCTGGTATGGCTCTGGCTTGGCTGTTTTGCCTGTGGTTCTAGTCATTGTTTGAATGACTCCTAAGTTTTTGAAAATGGGTTAAATAATGGGAAAACAGACATTTTCAATTTGTCATGGGCATTTTAAGAATCACAGAATTGTAGAGGTTTGAAGGGACTTCCAGAGATCATCAAGTCCAACCCCCCTGCCAAAGCAGGTTGCCTAGAGCAGGTCACACAGGTAGGCATCCAAATGGGTCTTGAGTATCTCCAGAGTAGGAGACTCCACAACCCCCCTGGGCAGCCTGTTTCCACGCTCTGTCACCCTCACCATGAAGAACTTCTTCCTCACATCGGTGCAGAATCTCCTGTGGCCCAAGACAAATTAAAGGCCATGGTCTATCTATATGACTATTTCAAAGGCCTGCTGACATGCTTCTCAAGCCTGCGCTGGGAAAAGAATCTTCAATAACCACCAGTGTCAAGAAACATCAATAGCCAAGGTCCTGCCCAGCTCTCCGCATAGCATATTTTACTGACACATGGCACACTTACTCTTCACCTGCACTTCTAGACCCAAACAAGAGGGGTTAAACAAGAAGTGCTCCTTCCCTAAATCATGGTGCCTTAAGGGTTCCTGTCAGCTGCCAATAACATGAAGTCATTTTAAAGGGATAAATAAATAAATAAATAAATGCAGAGCCCAGGGATGATTTTTCACTTTGGCTCCAATTTTAATCAGGATAATAACACCCAAGAGCAGTGTGGCAGTGCTTTTCCTTTCATTTTGTGCCACGTTCAAGTGATGTTGTTTCACAGCTTTAATAGTCCTGTCAGCATTCATCAGCAAATCAAGACAGCCTCCAGAATATCGCCATAAAAACACAGTGGATTTTTAATTAGAACAGGGCAGCCCTTAGCACACCCATTACATGTTAAACTGATATTTCTCACTCCAAGCTCAAGATTACCCAGTTTCAGCTGTTTCCAAATGAAGCAAATCAAGCCTAATGTGAGCTCAGCTGAACAAATGTATTTTCTTAGGTTTACAGCAGCTTTTAACTTTTAATGCTCTGTCTTTTTTTGATTTTCCCCCTTTTTTAAGATGATGTTATGGTAGGAAAATGTTACACTTGCCTATGTGAGATTTACAGATGACCTTTTTACTGGACAAAAGTTCCATGGGACATGGGACAGAATATAAATCCCAGACTGTTCCTTCAAAAGCTGATAGATAATTGAGGAAGATTAAGCATGTAGTTTAATGAGCCAGTATGTTTTCCATTACAGATGTAATTATTTGCCAAAAATTGTCCTTTCCACATTCATTTTGTTTTGAAAAACAATGACTCCTTCATAAAACCGTCTAGTAGGTTTTCTGGATGCACTACTTTTTAGGAGATCAGTGGTTTGTGGTCCTGTTGATGTGGATCGGGAGAAGTCAAAGTCATTTGTTGCTTTGCCTGAAATTTTAAGTACCGCAAGCTGCTGCATCATTTCTCATTAGTATCTGGGAATTATTAGTGTACTCAGAATTCCCATCCAGCCCCATTTTACAGTAATGAAAACCACAGGAAAAATGTGACCTATGTTACTTCTGCATTAATTTCCCATAAATTATACAGAGCATATTCCCCTGTCATTTTTCTGTTTAACAAGTCAGAAGGTATGACCTCAGGAAAAAACCCACTTTCAAAGATCAACTCAAACTGGTGGAAGAGGGGAAATTATTTTGGTGACAGTACTCACCTCCTCCTGATCTACATTGCTACTGCAGGAGCTGGCTGGACTCTCTGAAATCAGACAACATGGTCTTGGCTTGTTCCTTGCCCTAAGGAGCAAGAGGGAAGACAAGTGAGGACTGCAGCCTGTTCCCAGGGGAAAGCAACTTCAGGCACGATCCCTTGGGAAGGGTTTGACAGTAGCCAGACAATGTACTGAACAGGGAGACAGCTACATTGCCCAGCAGAAGACTGGTGGCAATGCCAAGGCTGTGCTGCTCGCAGTACCTTACTCCTGTGGCGGGCTGGGAGCATGAGGGCTGCAGAGATCTGGGGATGCACCATCATTTGCCTTACAGTGACCTCCTCACACCTCTACACCTGCCTTGCTTCAAGAGGTCTGGAGTACAGCAAGGACATGTACCAAGCAAACCATATGTTCTGCTGCACCAGAGCTTCATTGTCCTTTGTGTGAAGCTCCTCTCACAAAGAAAACCCATTATTAAGGGCTCTCCGGTGCCAGTCCTCCAAGCAGCAAATGGCTCTGTATCTATTTTTCCTCAGTCTCTCAGAAAACCTGTAGGTTTCTGTAGGTTCAGGCAATTCAACCAAATTACCCCATATACAGAATGATGCAGTCTGGCAGGATGATGGAACAAAATCTCCCTCCAAACTTCTCTCATGTGTTTTGTTGTTGGTTTTGGGTTTAGTCCTAAATACTTCTCTTTTTTTCTTTCTTTTTTTTTTTTTTAATTAAATAAGCATATACATCACAGTAAGACATTCAATCTTATTTTCCCAGTGTTCAACCCAAAATAGCCAGAAATACCTTTAGGTCAATCATCAAAGCTAAATTAAACAAGCACAAACTCACTTAACATTAAACCAGCAATGAAACTTTGGAAAAGGGTCCTGTACCTGAAATTTCATGTAAATTATGACTTCAGTTGCAAACTTTATCTTGGCTGAATTTCTGGGCTAAATCCATCAAATGCAATCTTCTGTGGGAAGCTTGCTTCCGAGAAACAATTTCCTACATTGAGAAGCAGAGAATAAGTAAAATGACAAATGCATCCCTTTGCATATGACTGTTTTAGGGAAATACGCAGACATCATGACAAGGCAAAACTCAGAAGAACTGAGACAATTTCTGCATGTTGTCCCTTGGCATCTGTTTCAGCTCCACACTAAGGCTCAGAGCAGAAAGATGGTGAGTATCCCCAATTCAGCAAACACTGAATTTACATAATTTACTTCAAGCCTACAATGGGGCTTTGAAAATTAACTGTGAATCAAACAGACCAAAAGGAGTGGAGCAAAGGAAGCACACTCCATCATAATACACTGGAACAAAATTAGTCACACACAAAGTGCTGTGCTCCTCATTAGATAAGAAGAAAGTCCATTTCCATCCACATCAGTTTCCACAGCTCCGTTTAGCAAGCTGTTTCTTCCCAAGAGGTTGTTCAGCTGGGAGAAGTGAAGGCTCAAGGGAGCCCTTATAGCAGCCTTCCAGTACCTGAAGGGGTTGCAGGAAAGATGGGGAAGGGCTGTTTACAAGGGCACATAGTGATAGGATGAGGGACAGTGGTTTTAAACCAGAGCAGAGTAGGTTTAGATTAGACATTAGGAAGAAGTTCCTCATTTTGAGAGTTGTGAGACACTGGCACGGGTTGCCCAGAGAGGTGATGGAGGCCCTGTCTCTGGAGAAATTCAAGGTCAGGCTTGATGGGGCTCTGAGCAACCTGATCTAGTTAAAGGTGTCCCTGCTTACAGCAGGGGGTTTGGACTAGATGGCCTTTAGAGCTCCCTTCCAACCTAATACATTCTATGATTCTATGATAAATCCTTACCTTAGCCTATGCATTACTTCCCTCGGGATGAGATGAAGCTTCCTGGGAAACATCATGCCTTTGATCTGGGGCTTCATGGGGAATGAGATAGCACACAATGACAGAGTCGTCCTCTTGCAAAGAGCAATAATGGTCTCCAGGTGTCACTTGAGATGTTGACTTTGACCCTTGAGACTTGTCTGACTTTACAGAGGTGAAAATAATGCAAACTAGAGCTCCTGTAGAGAGATAGACTGGACTCATATCCTGTTCAAGGCACCTTACAAGACAGGAAAAAGAGCATTTCAGATACAAAATAACTTGTGGTGAAAATAAGGGGCTTGGTTCTGCTTGTGCTGGTGTCACCCTGTAACACATGACATCAGTAGTTCCATGTTCAGCAAAATCCTGCATTTTGTGCATGACAAAAAGCAGCAGCTCTCAGCAACTGGAAATAATTTACATAAATAAGGATGTAGACAACACATGGTGAAGCACTCACTAAAAGCTTATAGAGAGATGTGAGAAGCAGATTCTTCTATTTGGCACTTGGCAGACCAAGCCCCACCTAGTATGTGGCAGTCATGTTCAATTACCTCAGCTAGCTGAGGGAATTTAGGCCCTGTTTTTCTTTCACCTGGAAAACCTTCAGGCTTGTTACTGGGAGGATCAGCTGTGAAGTGGGAGATGTGGCCTAAAGTCCCCAGGGTCACCATGCCCCCATGCCCAAATCACAGTGATTCTATGTGAAGACGGGCCAGCACCTTCTCTTCTAACAGACTGACAAAGATTTCCCAGTGGGAATGCTTCAGACCCTCTCTCCCTAACAAGAAATAGTTACTGAGAAACATGTGAGAAACACTACTGGCAATCCATTAGTGAAAGAGAGGATTTGTTTTCAAAGTTTAAATTATTCAATTAAAGAACTACTAGCCAGCAGAGAGGAGCTCACATAAACATTTCACAAGTGGGTAGCAGGGAGCAAAGAACCAGAAAGGAGTAAATAAATTACCCCTCTCTGACAAATAAATCATTCAAATTGTAAGCTTTCTGGGAAAGAAATTTTATATGCTTTATTTTCTATACAAGTTGGTAACAGTGTGCAGCAACACAGACATGCAAAGTCTCTAAAGGGGTCTTGAGGCATTGCAGGAATATAAACAGAAAATGGCATGGAAATAAGTCAGTAATAAGGTGGAAAGGGTCATGCAGCCATGACTGCATCACTTAGCAGTATGCATCATTCATTGATTGGCTTTCTGCCTCGGGGATGCTGTGTCAGTCCCCAGACCTGCAAACACTTGGAGGCTGCCCCAAGCCCCAGCTGGCCATGCTCCATGACAGAGTATTATCTCATATTGCATTTTCTTCCCATGTGCCTCCACATAGGGAACAAATCAGGAAACACCTCTGTCGGGGCACACCTCCCAAAGGAAAAAGTAAACAAAAAAAAAAAAGGTGATTTCTAGACAGGGTTTTGCTGAGCAAATGCAGCCTTTGTGTTACATTTGCAATGGTGCAGACACACCTCAACACATCTTCAAAGAAACGGTGAAGGGAGGAAGAAACATTCCCATTGGTAACCCTGGACTGATTATTCTGTATGCATGCCCCCTCCCAAAATTACACTGGGTAATCCATGTGTGCTTAACCTTTGGGCTCTCAACTAATTAGAGTTGTTCATAGCACACGCAGCGCTAGTGAGGTAATATTTCATCATATTGCAAGCAGGAAAGGTTTTGGCAGAGTGCAGTCTTTTCTTAGTCCAGATTGGAATAACAGGGGTTATATAAATGCAAATTACAGAAGTTGACAGCTGTATAACATCAGCATGCTATGACATAAAGAACTAAATCCCAAGACCCCTCACTGACCGGTCAAATCAGGGTCCCATTGAATTATTCTGGTGCAGGGGCCTTCAAGACAAGAAGACAAGCTGGTTGTCTTCTTGCCCTCCCCACCACCAATCCATCTCACCACCCTACTTTGGTTGCTCGTGGGCTTTCTGTGTGTACCTCTGCTTTACCCACTGCCAGCTATTCCACAGTTTCTTCGTTCTTTCTTCACTGCCTGTTTTTAACTTAACTGGCCTTTCTTCCTCTTTCCTCCATCACACGATCTTTCTTTCTAAACCTCATTTATCTACATTATCTAAGTGCTTCTTCCCACTCTTGTCAGAATAACTTCATGCTGTTCTACTTATTATACTTCTGCAGCTTTTGAGCATTTATTCTCTCTTCTCCCACTCCCACTGTCATTGTCCTTCCAGCCCATTCTATTTCCCTTTTTCGCCAATTTCTCTTTCCCCATCTCCTTCTTAGCCTTCTTGCATTCCCTGCACTGCCTGGTTACCTCCTTCTTGTTCTGCTTTGTCATGGTGCCCAAGCAGCACCATGAGTGCTGTTATGGATCATCTGACAGGTTCCAGCATATGACCCACACATGGAGGACTCATTGGATGGAGGAGGGACTCATTGGACAGTGGCGCTACAAACTGCATACAGTCCCATGGCTAGGAGTCTTTGGAAATGCAAGAGGTTGGGGTACACCATAACAGTGACTACACCATCTACTGATACTTCTGTTCTGATTAACTCATGCACTTACAAAACAGTCTTCTATAGGATGAAGCAGATAACATTACTGATGGTTAAAGGACAAATCAAGGTGACTGCATGCCTAGAGAAAGGGAAGAAAAGTGGATCTGTTCAAAAGACCCTAATCTCAGTAAGAATTCATCCATCAATTCATCATTGCTTCCTGACCAATACTTGGCTCAAAGCAGAAATCATCTTGGTTTGGCCTGGATGATCCAAAAATTGGTCATCTACTGATGACATTACCACCACATTTTCTCCCTACAATAATTTTTCTGCATATTTTTTCCAGTGCCTCTTCTCCCAGTAATTGCCATACACTGAAAGTAATGCACCAAATACCCAATCTGGCTCCTCTGAAGTTCTTACAGTCAAGCCAGGCTGTCAAAGATGTTTCTGTTGTTGGCTCCTACCACATTTCAGAAAAACCCTAGTTTTTGTCCCTGAAACAATAACTTGTTTCTAGTCTTGCTGGCTGCACTTTCTGCTATGCCCAGAGCCTAACCTAAGCACAGAATCACAGATTCACAGAATCACAGTTAGGAGTTGGAAGGAACCTTGCAAGATCATCTAGTCCAACACCCCTGCCCAAGCAGAATCATATAGATCACAAGACAGAATTGTTTTACCCCAGAACACATCTAATATAACCCTTCTGTCACTAGCCTCTTGCCCCTCCACCCACCCCCAATTTGTTTTTAATTCATAAACAAATGTTAATGACAATTATTGAAACATTTACAGTTGGTAACAACATGCCCGTTAAGCATGACCTAGTCTGTCTTTTTCATCAGACATCAACAGATTCTCTCTAAACCTGCATCATCCTGAACCCCCTACTATGGGATTTACATATAAGCCCACTGGGAGAATCCCAAGGGCTCACTAGGTTTGGTGGAAACAGGCTTGAAGTGATGGCTGCTGTTTTCACCTGCACTACAATACTGATCTAAAAACCTGCAGAGGCCAGGACCTCAATGTAGGAGGCATTGCACAGACACATAATTAAACAGCAGTCCTTCCTCCATGGAGCTCACAGACAATGTACCAACTAAGAGAGAATAGGAAAAGCCCAAGAAAAAACAGATGCTCCAACTTGCAGACCACAGTCATAGTGTCAGAGCAAGTTGGTCGTATAGAGTGTGGTTGTGTTTCATATAAAAGACAGGTCCAGTCTAGACCTTCATTTATATATGTGTGTATATATATATATATGGATATATTTATATATGGATATTTATATTGCTCTTCTGGGTTTCCTCTGATGACTTGCTGAGTGCTAACTATTATCTAATCTCCTGACACACACCCTCAGTGTGTGCTTGCTCTGGATGCAGACCATCATGCACACCAAGAACATGGTTTTGACACAAAATGGCTTCCACCCCTTTTCTCTGTTGTACCCATGTAAGGAGTTCTCCCAGTTCCATCCCCTTCTCTGAGGTGTGTCCCAGGCCAGTGGTTCAGTGGGAAACCGGCAGGTTGTGGAGCATGTCCAGAAGGACAATTCCCAGAGGGCATTGTCTCACAAGTCCTGCTCCAACAACAGTCTCTGTCAAGGCTGGGTTACACCCTGGTTCACAACAAAAGTTTTGTCCTACATCCTGCTCCGCATTACACCCTGACCACAAAAAGGGGTCTGGAGCAGAGGAAGGAGCAACAGTTCTTCATATGAAACACAGAATAAACAGAATCACTCAGGATTTGAATGAAATCAAGGATGGTGAAGTTGTGACAAAAGCTAAGGAGCATCTCTGGAAATACTGCCCCATGCCTAGAAGTGATGCCCAATGCCTGGTAGTGTTTAAGGCCATGTTAGATGGGGCTTGATCTAGTGGGAGAAGTCCCTGACTATGGCAGGGTTTAGAACTAGATGGGCTTTGAGGTCCCTTCCAAGCCAAACCATTCTGTGATTCCATGATCTATTGAAAACATTCCTAAGGATGCTCCACAAAGTAAACAAAATAGTGAAATGGTATTATTTCCTAGAGTTTTCTAAGGAAGAAAACCCTGCTGACCCTGGTGTCAGCGCATCACAGAATCTAGAAGTAATTTATAAAAATGGATGCTTTTCCTCCTCTGTAGCAGGCAGACGTTAACCCCATTTGAAGATGAGGAACAAATATTAGTTGGGTTGCTCAAAATAGGACTGAACATTGGTCTTTTGACTTCCAGGGGTGTGACCTAAGGCATAATCCTTCCTTTTTTCCCACTAGCATTTCAGCCTCTGCCACACTCAAGAGTCAGCATGGTGGTTATCATAATTTTACACTAATTTTGACTAATTTTCTGCATCACTGCTCAGAATTTAATTGCTTCAAAATACATCTCAGAATCATTTAATATTCTGTAACTGCTTTTGTGTGCAAGAATAGAAGCATTGAGTTGTCTGGCAAAACTCAGCACTAAATAAATAGACTCTTTGGGGAAAATAGAGGGAGATTGGGAGCTATTTCTTTTCAAAAAAAAAAAAAA